>CAIGRN010126030.1:0-23600 GCA_903798345.1 Fraxinus anomala | reverse complement strand
CAACCTGCATCAATTTATGGGGTGACGGACTTCAGAGCCTTGGAACCAGTTCCATAAAAAAAATTATGAAACAACTCTAACGAAATTGCAATTCATATATATCTAATTTCATAACACATGGAAGCGATGAGGTTCCAAACAGTGTACTAGAATGAAAAAAGTGTCCTAAGCAAATCCCAATATTGAAGTATTTCTTCCGCTTTGAATTTCATAACTTAGATGCTTCAATTCAGATGTTAATTACTAGTAGGATTACACAAAGTGAAATCTTTCAAAATTCTCCAGATATTCAAAAATCCAAAACGATTTTCGGACATAACACCAAACAGGGGAAAGCACAAAGTAGATACAAAAATCAAAACAATAATAAATCTTGAAAGAATATGTACCTTTTCAGATTTCTCTTGCTCCATCTTTTGTTTCATCTTCTCCATCCTCTCCCTCTCAATTTTCTTCACGCCCCAAAAAAACATAAAATAATGAATATTATTCACTTCAAACAGAGCACAAAATTGTCAAATACAATATGCCTTTTGTTTGATCTCATTATTTCCAAGACATTGCACATGCTGATAAACCAAATACTTCTTATCCCACTACTCCTGCATCAATTTATGGGGTGAAGGACGAACTTCAAAGCCTTGGAACCAGTTCCATAAAAAAATTTATGAAACAGCTCTAATGAAATTGCAATTCATATATATCTAATTTCAAGACACATGGTAGCGATGAGGTTCCAAACAGTGTACTAGAATGAAAAAAGTGTCCTAAGCAAATCCTAATATTAAAGTATTTCTTTCGCTTTGAATTTAATAACTTAGATGCTTCAATTCAGATGTTAATTACTAGTAGGATTAAACAAAGTGAAATTTTTCAAAATTCTCCAGATATTCAAAAATCCAAAACGATTTTCAGATAGGGGAAAACACAAAGTAGATACAAAAATCAAAACAATAATAAATCTTGAAAGAATATGTTGAAGCGAAACTGATTGCAAAAGAGAGAAAATCAGCCACATTTTCAGATTTTTCCTTATCAGTTTGCTCCTGCTCCATCTTTTGATTCATCTTCTCCATCCTCTCCCTTTCCATTTTCATCACGCCCCAAAAAAACACAAAGTATGAATATTATTCACTTCAAACAGAGCACAAAATTGTCAAAAACTACAAGCCTTTTGTTTGATCCCATTATTTCCAAAATATATCTTTCTCCCTTTTATTTTCGATTAAATATTTTTCAATAAAATAATATTACGTGCAAACCCAAGCTTCTCCATCGAATCACTATTTCAAGATGCATTTTTGGCAAGAAAATAGGCTCAAGCAGGCTCTAAATTTACCCAAAAAAGTACGCTAAGGAAATTGGTATTACTTGGATGTAAACAGTTTCCCTAGCGCGGCCTTCTTCATTGAGGATACGACCTGACGTCGATGATCGCCAGTTGGCTTCAATTAGAATTTAGATGATGAACTCTGCACGAAAACAACTCGTCCTTTTCCAGTTTCTTTATAAAAATCTTTTTCCACTTTTGGTCCCTATCTTATTTACTTCTTCTGGATTCATAACTTATCATTTGAATTTTAACGAAAACATCCCCAAATCAACGTTTTATTTGCATAAATAGTCCTTTTCGTCTACAGTCTAAATGGACGTTTAATGGCCGCATGACTGTATGTCCAATTTTCGTAAAGGGATCCACCTATGCACAAGTACAACATTTAGTGTGCCAAAATACTATTATACACAATGATAATATTTAGAGAGCGTCCACCTAGGGATGGCAGCGTGGTAGGTCGAGAAAGGTTTATATCATACACAATGATAATATTTAGACAGTGTCCACCTAGGTTGGCAACGGGGTGGGGTGGGGTGGGGTGGGACGGGACGGGGTCGAGGCAACCTCTCCCGTCCCCTGCCCAACCAGACAATTTTTAGTCGTCCCTCCTGTTACCTGTTTAAGGCAGGCGAGGCCTTTGCCTCTGTTTAATTTTTGATAATTCATTTTATTGCCCACATTCATTAGATTAAGATAATAATATATTTTTAAATTTTTTATTTCTTTTTAAAAGTTATATTATTCAAATATATTTGGTAACTAAGATTTTTATTGTTTGTTATATTTTTTCGATAATTTTAGTTGCCATTTTCTATTAGAATTAATGAAATTTCGTAAAATTTTCTATTTAAAGTATTGAATTTTAAAAATAAAATAAAATAAAATAAAATGGAGCAGGGTACCCTTTACCCGTACCCACCCCATACCCGACCCGAAAACTCGATTAAGCAGGTAATCCACGCCTCGTTCGGGGCGAGGCCCCGCGGATATCGGATTTATCGAGTTTTTTTGCCATCCCCACGTCCACCATGATTATTCAAGTATTTTCATTATCTCTACTTTTGTGGACAAAATTGTATAAGCCATGTTTCATAGAAATTCAAATTTTAACTATACATTTCATGAGACTCGGAATTTTTTAACAACACATTTCATTAATTTACATCAAAATTTACTAAAAAATTAATTTTAATCCACACCAAACATGAGCATTATTTAGTTGTCCTTTGACATATAAATCAAATATGACATAATTTGTTGGATCAATTGAATTTCAAATAGATCAAATTCTAATTATTTTTTACTCATGCTTGTATTTTGAAATTTATAGTACCAATCCAACCTAGTCATTGACCTCGGTAAGATTTTTTAGGTGTCCCGATTTTATGAATAAAGTAGTCGTTGCCTTAATTCTTATATCTAGGTAATAAATTGAAGGTCTTATCGATTGTTAAAATTAAGATAGTTTTAAAAATTGAAGGCCTTACTTGACCAGTTTAAAAAATAGTTATCACTATCATCCAATTACTTGTTGTCATATCTTATTTTGTCATTCAAAATATTAAAAACATCCGACAAAGTAGATTAATTCGTATCCAAACTCATCCATTCATTTTGTTTGGAAGCCGACCCCTACACTCGTCCGCACAACTGGAAAGCGGCATACCAGTGGTTAAATATTTGAGGTTTGGAATCTAAATACATGAATATATAGGGGCTCTTTAGTAAACCCCACGGACATCATCTTCCATTCTTTCTTTCTTTCCTTCTTTCCGTTAATCTCCTTTTTCTCTACAGATCGAAACCCCACCCCCACCAAAGGCATACATATACTTACTCCTAGAGGGAGAGGATCAGTGGCAAATCCAGGATCAAAGTTCAGCTAGGGCGGATCTTGACCGTTCACCATTGAATTATGTGATTATATCATTATGTGAACGAAAAACAAAAACATAAAAGAAAAAGAAAACATAAAAGAGAGAGAGAGAGGCGCTCACAAGTCACAGTCTGAGACCGGAGATTGCAAGGTCGGTCAGTGAGACGTCGCCGATCAGCAGCCAGCAGGAGAGCGAGACTCCTCAACTCGCCCAAATCGCCACAGCAAGAAGCTGGAAATAGTTTTTTTACAATTGAATCGTGATTTCACTATTTGGATTTTGGACCATTTCCTCCAATTTGTTGTGACGTTGGCCTATTGTTTTAAAACGTGGGAAGAGTTAAAAAGTAAGGTATTAAAAGTCAAAATTAGGTTCTAATTAATTAATTAAAAATATTTAATAATTAAATATAATAAGATGATAGTTATATAAGCTCTTGTTTGCCCCCATTTTGGGGTGTTGAAAATTTTTTGAATAGTGATTGATGAGAAAATGTGTGGTGGAAAAGTAATGAAAAATTTTAGATTTATATATAATATTATTTTATTTGATGAATGTGTAGTTGAAAAAAATTAATGTAATATAATGAAAAAAAAAGGGGTTCAAACGAGGGTTAATTAATGATCACATATACATAATTATAGGTCACGGATCACATATTAATTAATCACGTATTATTTCGAGGTCACATGTTAAAAATTTTGTACATCACGAATTATTTCGAGGTTACGAATTTTTAAATTAGTTGGTCACAGATTATTTTTTAGTCACATATTATTAAATTTTTAGGTCAGTTGAGTAATTAGTGAAGGGAGAGCCGACGTGAAGACTTATCATGTTGGCCACGTATCGGAGCCATTTTTCGAGGTCAATAAATATAATATGAAATAAGTAGAGTTCCACTTGTTACATATATCTTTTGCGAACATCTTGTTAGATAAGTTCGCATCTACACATACACTTGCAAATGCTTGTTTGCGAGATGGTGAGACGCAAATAAAAGCAATAGCATGCTTAGTTTTTGTGAATCACGGTACAATATGCCGATGGCTATCTTCTTGCACAATGAAATTAAAAATATGACAAATACAATACTAGTGAAAAACCTTTTCATCAAAATCAAGATTGTGTTGATTAATCCATTTTTCTGTAACTTTTATGTAACGATAGCGTTATGTTACTTTGAACCTTATATTCGTAACAAAATTCACGTATGATGCACATTAAAATATTAAAAGAAAAAACTTGTACATTGTGAAAATTCAATGACTTTAAATATGATTATTTTTTATACATTATCCAATTTGTAAAGCGGAAATATGACCCAAACACCTAGAGGAGGGGGTTGAATAGGTGTTCAAAATTTCTTTAACAAAATTATCAGTAAGTCAAAAATAATTACTCCTTTTGTGGCGTATACAAATCCACGCAACTCAATTCAACAACAAGTATAACAATTTGTTGGAATTGATACTTTAGATGTAGATAAATCATATCTTGTAAATTATTTCTTTTTTGTCAATCGACCTTTTTTTATCCTTTCTTTTTTTAATTCCTTAATAACCAACAATTGGTTTTCTTCATAATATAACTCGACAATTTCTGTCTTGTTTTGCTACTCATTTTTTTTTATCATCACAATGGTTGTGTGCACCAGCATATGCTCCAGAACCTCTAGACAACTTTTATTCAAAGATTTTCAAGAACGAACTCGTTCTCCCTTAAATGGAACACCGATACCTCTTACATCCACGAATACTCTCAAAGTAAAATGATAGAGGATTTTTTGCGTGTTGATTTTTGTAGGAGAAAACAAATGCCAATCTTTGATTTTGAAGAACTCCCCAATGTATCTGAAGAAAAATGCAACTTAGGCACATAACGATTGTTTGATGAATGCTCGAGCGTTTCATGGACGTACCTAGGGCTGTAGGTCTTAGTAAATGGCGCTTGAGCTTCTTCCGGCCTTCTCCTGGCACCCCAAGGGCAATTTTTAACAATACATAAAACGTACTTAGCCTACTCTTAACACCCCCACAATGCAAACTCCGATTACAACTCAATGATTATGGTCACAGAACAAGCCAACGTAAGCTTAGATCTAGCATAAAACTTATTAGTGGAACGGACGACGGCGTAAATATAACCTTTATGATTTTTTTGGACCACAAATCGGAAGTTAAAGAAACGACACCATTATAGTTTCTTAAATCATTAATTATTTGTAATTTTCTAATGCAATATAAATTAATAACATCGTTGCGTAGATACCTCGACTGGTTGTTTTGTACCTGGGTAGGAGACATGCCCAGATGAACTCTGTCTAGTGTACGTTTTTTTACTGTGCATATTGACAATTCGACGTTGACAATGAACATAATCATGCCTTCCTGTGTTGATTCTTTGGGTGTTTGCAATAATTGCAATGAAATGTCCCTCTTTGTTTGAACCAAACTAAAGTTAAGATTGCCTACTTTCGACAGCCCCAATATGAGCAATATATTTTTCACAATGCCAATTGTACTAGGTTGTGTTAACTTTGGTTTTGGTTTTCAAGTGAAGACATTTCCACGGTAATTACGTATGCTTTTCAAATATGTTCCACATTCTGAATTGTCTTATTTTTTCGTCAAGTATCTTCAAATCTCAAAAGTTGACTTGTGAGTTTTATTATTTTGGCTCTTTGCAAAGACAGCTTCCTCCAATTCACGATCAGGTTCAACTCTTGTCAGTTTGGTAGTATCGACATTTTCTGTAGTTGGAGGATTTCACGCTTGTCTTACGATTACTTTGATATTATCAAAGATATAGAGAATGTTAAACACTACTTTTTAAGTAATTATTTTAGAAAAAGAGTTATTCTTTCTAAATTCCTTTTTCTGAAGCAAACTTGTTTGGGAGGTGTTTAAATTATAAACAATTTTGATCAAACATACTTTTATTTTTCTATTTCATAGGACATATAAGTATTATCGCTTACCCACCGTTCAGTTTATAATTTAAATCGATTATAAATACTTTTCAAATAAATGAATTTGAACCAAAAATGATTCATACGTTTATATGTGTAATATTATTTTATCGAGATAACGTATCATTGATAAAAGAAAAGAGGGAAATGGATTAAAATTTAGTGTGCCTGCGCTTTATATTTAAAATGGTGCATAATTGGTGACATAAAGCGCTAGTTTCCTCTTTCAATTATTCTCGGAACTGTAGCAAAAGAGAGTCCCTCACTCCACCATTAATTTATAAAGAATCCCCAAAATTCTACGTTTCATAATTTATTTATTTTAATCGTCAAATTCTTATTGCGTTCATAAAATCAGATCGATCTAACTCAATTCAGTGAAACTGCTGCGAATTTTGAAGGAAAAGAAGAGAGTTAAATTTAAGAAAAAATGGTGTCGGCAAATAGAGAAATGGCCGTTTACTGCTTTGACACGCTGGTGGCTCACTACAACAGCGAACAAGCTCCTCCTCCAGCCTTCGATGAGGGTCAACAGTATGATATTCATTTATTATGTTGGATTATTATTGGGCTTTTCTTATTTTTCAATTTTTTTACTGTTATTACGATTTCGCACATACACTTTCTGGGGTTTGTTGGAATATATTTAATCAATTATTTAGATGATTATGTTTTTGCGTATCTGTTTTTCTCTCTTCTTTTTTTTTTTCGTAATTTCTGTAAAAACTAAAATTTGCATCTAGAATTCTAGTTATATAAATTATTTTCTGGATTGTTTGTGTTGATTCATGAATTTTCATATGCATTGTGTCTATATATGTATCTCCATTACGGAAGTTTTGTCAAAGCAGATTTTTTATTTATATATTTTTTTCCTCGAGATAAAATATATTACTTTTCCGTTTATTTTCTTATTTTTTGCTCCCATTATATAAAAAAAACACCTTTGTCATCTGAATTAATTTGTGGGGTTTTTATTGTTCTTTATCCTCTTGTAATCACTTATTAAAATCTCAATGATGGGCTCTCTATATTTTTAACAGTTCTTTTGATGCGATCATGCATAGGCTACAGTTATGGCTGGTTCTTTTTCCAATCCTTTTTAATGAAAGTGTAAAAATAACTTTAAATAATGGAGCTTTATCTTACTATATATGAAATGTATGCTGATGACCAGAACAATGTGGGTATAATGTTTATTGTTGGACCAACTTACACTCTGGTTTCAGCCCATTATTTGTGACCTGGAAGAAAGTGGTGAATGGAGGAGAGCCTCGCTTACGTGGATGCATTGGAACTCTTGAAGCTCACTGCATAATCAATGGTTTCAGGGACTATGCTCTAACAAGGTGGGTCCATATTAAAATTTTCAAATTTGAAATATTGCATTTTTTTTTTTTTTTTGTGCACTCTGTTTCTGAGAAATCAGACATGAGTAATTCAAACAATCTTCATCTCAGATTCCATCAGCATCTTTCTTTTGGCATTTAGTAGTGAATCAAATAACTCTATTGTGTCTCATGAAAAGGAAACCTGACTGCTCTGTTGTTCATTAATTTGTGCATGTTCTTAAGTCCAGCTTAATTTACATTTAATATCCTTTACACCTGTTTATGAAGTGAACAATACTAATTGCAAAACACCATGAGCGGCACGATGTTGAGATCCGAAATTCTCCCTGAAATTTTTGATTTGCCTGTTCCTAGTTCTCATGGAAAAGATAGGAATTAGCAACACTGATTTTAATCCGAAGTGATTGTTACACATGCTTATATTCAATTCCCCATCTCCTTACACTAAATTTATAGAATGTATATCCGGATATTCATTTTCGCCAGTTATGTCTTCATTGGTGTCTTGGGATGAAGTAATTTAGAAATTGTCTGCAAAAACATGTGGTGTGTGAGTGTACTCGTTCCCAGGATTGGATAAGTACAAAATGTTGATTGAGTAAAGCTTGCTGAGATGGGTATTTGTGAGGTAGATCAGAATAAATTTAGAACTTGGTAGATGGGTTATCTATGAAATTTTTTATTTGTAGCATCTCTTCAATGATTAGTTATGATGGGCGCTAACCATTATCCTTTCCTTGGCCATGGTTGTCTTTTGTACTTCAATTCCTTTGTGCATATCACCAGCATGGAATTTGGCCAATTATGTCAGCAATAGTACTTGCTCTTGTACCAATTACTCTCCATATTCTGGCGTAATTATTTAGTTAGTATGTTGTAATTTCATGATTAATTCCTTACTGGATGCGCCTCATTACATTTCCACCAGTTTTAAAAAGCAGTGGCTAAATTAATTCTTCATATTTTTATATTTTGCAGTGCCCTTAGGGATCGTTCCCCCAATACAAGCTAAAGAATTGCCTTACTTGCAATGTACAGTTTCCATTCTGACAAATTATGAAACTGCTCTTGACTACCTTGACTGGGAGGTAGTTTTCCAAGTTGTGAATTCCTAGCATTTTTATGTGTGCGCTATGTGCAATTTATGTCTAACTATGCAGTCTTTCTTAGTACCCTACCACTCATCTTAGAACTAGATTAATATGCTATGTTCCTCCA
The DNA here is from genome assembly GCA_903798345.1 of Fraxinus anomala. Taxonomy (NCBI): domain Eukaryota; kingdom Viridiplantae; phylum Streptophyta; class Magnoliopsida; order Lamiales; family Oleaceae; genus Fraxinus; species Fraxinus anomala. The sequence continues at coordinate 14,846 of CAIGRN010126030.1, read as the reverse complement.
TTGTTGCTTATCATGCTACTTATGCTATATATTCATGTATATTATGCTACTTATGTCGACTTAGTGCTAACACACTGTATCACACTGCACCAACTGTATCTTCGTGTATTAGAAGAGAGTTTTGATAAATTCAAACAACAGCATGCATGTTGTTGAATTATTTATGATATTTCATCATATTCTGATTCGGTATATGGTCACTGCATGATCATGTAGTGTCACGTCATTTTTAACCCACAAATGCATGATGGGGGAAAATGGAATGTTACGTCGTATACTAGCAGTGACAGGATATAAGTGCTTTAATCAATTGTGGAACAATTATCCTCAGAATTAGAAATGTTTAGTTTATTGTCTCTGCTTCTACTTGCGGTATATATTGTTCTTTTATAAATGGACGAATGTGCTTTTACACTTAGTGTCAATATGTATACGAGGAAACTAAGTTTATATGCTTCGACTCCCCTTCTACACTCGCTGAGTGTAAATGAGTAATATTTAAATGAGGACTCGCAGTTTATATCCATTGAATTTGATGGCCAAATATTTGTTTTTATAAATCCAGAATTTTGTTAAAGAAGATTCCATCTACAAGAAATATACCAACACAAGTCGCTATAACTTCAATCTCAGATGGCCTAAATGATTCAATTCTAAGTTGTCCCCCACGCTCAAACGCGAAGGACTAAACTATTTAGCCCTCTTTGCTGCTTTTGGCATTACAACTTTAGTTCATATTTTACCCCCCTAGTTTTATGCGAGAGTTCTATAAATATGTTGTTTTACATGCTGCAGTATGAAATTGTTCCCTTTTGTTTTTCATCCTAATCCCTTGGTCTACTAATACTTCCAAATTGTTGTGCTGAGGTGATCGGATTGTAAATTCAATTATGACGAGTTAATCTTAATTTTGCATTTATAATCCTTCAACAATGTGTAGCTGGATTATGGAATGCTCCCTTGTATTGTGATGTTTATAGGTAAAATGTCTTGATTCTAAAGCTTGGTTGTACCAGAGTGAGTTCAATAGGAAGGACTTAAGTAAGCCAATCCCCATGAAGAAAATTGTTATGTTCTATAATATGTTCTCAAGAATTGGTGTGTTTGTGCAGGTCGGAAAGCATGGGATGATTATTGAATTTACAGATCCTGATTATAATATGAGGCGAAGTGCCACATACTTGCCTGAGGTGGCTGCTCATGAAGGTAACTTCTAGTGCTTCGATCTCTTTGTTAGCACAAAATAACTGTAACATTTTAGCAACACAAAAAGTTCCAACCCTTTATGCTCTACAAAGAGCCCTTGCTGGAACTCTGCATAAGATATCTGAGTCTATGAGGAACGCATGATATGCACCTATTGGTAACAACGGGAATGTGCCAATGAGTTGACTGACAGCGTTATCTTATTCACAATTATGAGATAATCTGACCTTACCATATCTTTTTTCTTTTTCAAGGCAAATTGATCCGATAGTCTCTTTTTGAAATTTTAATAATACAGAAATGTTATAATAAATTAAACATCAGAGGAAAAGACAGGTAATTGACAACACATTGATAGCTAATTATTCCCTAACTTGTAGAGAATTGGTCCAAATAGAGCTTTGCAAATTCAAACTGTTTCCAGCTAATTGCTTCAGCTATGAAGGAAGAGACACAAAGCCTAGCACATGTTTTGTTCATTGGAACTCAACTTGTTGATTCTTTGTTTTCCTTTTTCCATGTAGGCTGGACAAAGATAGAGGCAATTGACTCATTGATTAGGAAGGCAGGTTACAATTGCACCATCAACGAATCACTGCGGAAGCATATTCGACTCACCCGTTACGAGAGCACCTTATTTACCATGCACTTCAGTGAGTATGTTGCTTATGTGAAGGCAGCTAGAGGTGCTGCTCCAGCTATTAATGGGACAAAACTACACTAATTGTTTCTTACCTTTCATTTAAGCCACAGAACTATATGGCTGATATTGGAAGGTACCTAATTTAAATTAAATTATGGTTGGGACTAAATTCTAATTGTCCCAACACGTTCCAGTAATTGTTATTGCTTCCGTTGTAACTATTTCTTCAAATTCATTTGATTTTGAAGAAAACATAAAGAAAACTGAAATTGAACTCGATGAACATTTTCTAGCTCCTCTGGGAAAGAGGTGCAGTGTTGTAAACTTATCGTTTGTCATAAAATCGTTGCTTTTCTGTGTTTATATTTTCGTCTCTTCTTTTATCTTACTTTTGCCCTCGTCTACACTATACAGGTAACTGTGTGTATATTAAATTTTAACGATGCGTTATCTATAAATTGTACATATTTTTTATTAGAGGTGTAAAGTGGATTATGTCGGCATATCTGAGTTCATGCTTTTGTATTGGTAAGGCATGGCATGGGTCTTTCTAGGGTAGACCAAGACATTGGTGGCTTGTGGCCGGTGTTTTATTTCTTTTCTAAGAAAAATGTAATGGTTCATATGTGTCACATTCAACACAAAGTCGCTATCTTTATATTGTACTAGTACAAAATTCCCATGATTAGGGTGTTTAGAAAGGTTTTCGCTGAGGATATGCGTTTTATTAACAAGTCAAACTGCTAAACAAATAGGGGTTGCTGATGTTATTTTAGGAACAAAGATTTCTAGGATATCAAATGGTAAAATATTATTTAAGTACATTATTTTGAGAAAATAGTTGATGAGTTCAAGAGAACAATATTAGTAGTGCTTTAGATACAAATCTTTGTCTGGCTAAGAATTCTGAAAGCTCAATATCTCAATTGGAATTATTCTAGGAAGTCTAACGTATCTTATGAACTGTATGCAGCTAGACAGTTTACGAGGTGAGTAAGCTTGGTTGTATGCTAGTAGTCATGGTCCAGACCATTGGAAGCTATCTTTAGAGTATTGAGATATTTGTGATGTGTACCGACTGCAGTTTGAACTATACAAGATATTCTTTTGGTACTGAAGGTTATTGCGATGCAAATTGAATATCGAGTACTAAACATCAAAGTCTGACGTGTTTAGTGTTGGAAGTGTAGTTACATCTTGAAAATCCTATATACAAACATGTAAGATCTACAATGGAATCTGTATTTTTAACTTTTGATAAATATTGTAAAGAAGCTGGAATGACTTCAAAACTTTTTAGAGGATATTCATAATTGGATAAAACTCGTGCCTACTATTTGCATTCATTATAATGTTGTATATAATAGAAATACTCGATATTACATCACATAAGTAGTATAATATCGTAATAGACTTGCTTTCCAGTGGAATTATCTCAATTGACTGTGAACTTAAGAGATAATATTGCGATCCACTAACAAAAATGACAGACAATATACTGGATTGGAAACTTTTATTGTTGTTCTATAAATTCCATCCAAAAAGGTTAATATACAAGGTAGATTGGTCTAATCTCGTTACAAACAAAGATCATCTCCATGTCTTTTGTCCCACATCTCCTACAATCTTTCCTCCATTGAAGCACCAAATCTCCATGTCTAATCTCATTACATGACATTATAATCACTTTTCAATTTATTATCTCTTTCGTCTATCTTACTTCAACCACAAATATCACATACTGCATCATGGCTTATATATGCACACGTTTAATAATAGAGTTCACTTTGTGATCGTTAATCTTTAGCAATGCGTTATATTCTAACTAGATGTGCGAAGTGGTTGTCTAGATGTATAAAATGGCTGTATGCAATTAAGCATTTGAGCAACAACCGCTCATTTTCCAACACATCAATTGCTATTGCTATTATTATTTTTTGTTTTGATAAATAGTATGAAACTAATTTAAACAAATTTTAGTACAGTTTGCAAACAAACGACATGAGGTGCAGAATCTTCCTTTTCAAATATTTTCCACACCCGTTTTCATAAAATGGTCATGCATTAAACAAAATTTTAACAAGAGTAATGTAAAAAAAGGAAAAGACTTCTTTTTTAAAGTTTGAAATTGGAAAAAAAAAAAAAAAAAAGGCTTGAAAGATTCGGTTAGACGTGAAGCATAGCATTTTGCCACCCTTAAGAAAATAGCTTTTGTATCTCGCATGAGAAAACTAACGTCTATGAAATTATATTAAAAGGACAAAATATATTAATGGAACTAATGATTGGGGATTGAAAAGTTTATTTTTAAGGTTTGGATATAAATTTTTAGTAGGTGCTAAAGATTAAGGACTAATGTGCAAAATTTCCAAAAAATCAATCTGAAGAACTTAAAGACAGTTGGGAAAATCGATCCCATCATAATATGGATAAAATATTTAACCTTTACCAAGCAATTTGTCAATATTTAGCTAATATTGTAGTTTTTAATATCTAGTTTTTAAATTTTAAAAAATAAATAAATACCAGAATTTATGTGCCATCTTTAGTTTGGGCTTGAGGCTAGGGCTTCATTTGCCTCACCTTAAGTCCGACCCGTGCGTCGACACAACTCAATTCACATTTTCACATGCAAGACAAGATAAAGCATGGGTCTGCATAAACAACTAAACATTACAACGATCCCACAGACTTGAACGTTAGGATTATTAACATATGATTTCACTTTGGGAAGCCTTGTTTTTACTTTTCACTTGTTAAAATTGAATCTCATGCATTTGATTCGGTTATTATTAATGAAATATTTTTCAAATGTTGAGATTAGAGGTGTCTATTAATTAGGTTGAATTGAGATATGTTGTCTTAAATTTGCTGTCTTTTTGGTTATCTCTTCAATATATTTTTGACACTCACCCCTTCTTAAAAATAAAAATAAAAATGAGAAGATACCATGTTGAGGTGTCAAAAAAATATGTCGCCGTTCCATTTCCTAAGAGGCTATGTGTTATCGTGTCAAAATGTATAGGGGATAGTATGTTTGAGACAACTTATCTAGACAGTGTTAGGTCAGACTATGCATAGGGTTGGCAACTGGCCCATTGAAATTTTTTGGGAGTTCAGGGCAAGGATGAAAATTAAAATATCTCAATTTCTCATCCTATTTGCTTATTTATTTAATATGTTTTATTTCTTAAATAAATACAAGAGTTGAGGCGGATATCACTATTTGGGAACGGGGACAAAGCATTGTACCCTCCTTAACTATGCAAAGCATTTTTTTAATATTTAAAGATAAAGAAAGAACGTATTTGTGTTATTCTTGTCAAATTAAGGATCTCTTCAAGAAAATATTACTCTTACCGTCAAAGGTTTTTGAGCAATTGTATCTCAATAGACGTACTATGTTTCAAGGGCCATCATTGCAAAAAGAACTGTTAAACTGAAGTTTCAGATGTAAAGATTATTACTTAGAAAGAAAACTATAAATAACCTTTGTACGTGACCATTCTTCCAAACTATTAAATTCAATTTATAATTGGCAATTTCTAAATTTGTAATTGATAATTTCCTTATTCAAAATCAAGTCCTAGTTGAATTTGTATTAGGAGATTATCGAGTTGTAATTAAAGTCAAAATATAAGTTATTGAATTCTAATTAAAGTCAAAAGAGTTGTGTTGGTAGTATAGTTCTTGAAGGAGTTCAAAATGTCCAAGAAGATCACATATGATCAAGGGAATGCAATTAGACTTCTAAAGAGTATCAAAGAGATTACAAGTTATGCTTCAAATTCTCAATCATAACTTGAAACACATTTTTCACATAGAAACATTATAATTTATATAAGGCTATTTCTAGAAAAATTGTAGCCATTTGAGTTAGATTTTCAAAACATTCCGAATCACTTTAATTGGATATCGGGAGAAAAAATTATGAAAAAATATTGACGACTGCTCAACAGCTGCTAGTCTGTCACTGGCTTGAAACTCGAGCAACATGTCAGCATTCTGAATTCTGTTTCTCTCAAATACTTGATTTTTCAATCATTTTCATCCTAAACACTTTTTCTTATATATATTTTTTGATCAAACACCAAACTATCTAATCGTTATTGCCAAAACACAAATTCAAGATGACTAAGGTAAGGTATCAAGAGTCGGGATATGTCGTTGGGAGCATGCAATCTAGGAGGGTTAAGATATAAACCAGGAGTCGAGATTTGTTTTGAAGGAGCGCACCTCCAGTAGAATCAAGGGAGACTGAAGAAATTAAGGTCATAAATTCTATGGGGTAGACGAGTTTGAACCTTATTGTAAGTTTGCTTCGATTTATAGTGGATTATTGACTGACATAATGTCCGAAATTTTTATCCAATTGGAATTTCTTTGTGATCCATTTTGGTATTCTTTACTTCTTTAATTATTGATTGTAGCATTCAAACTTAAAATAAATTGATTTGTTTGATCTAATCATTCAGAAACAATTAAAAAGTGATTTGTTACTTTTAATTATATAATTCTGCACGTTAGGTCTAAATATTCGATAATTTAAAACTTTCACAAAGGATACAAAGCTTCAAAAGCTTTCGATTTTACGAGAAATGTAGCAGTTTTTCATGAAAAGAAAAAGAAAAAGGATATATAACTTTCAAAGAAGAAAATGTTTAATTATCAAAACAAGAAATGCAACTATTGAATTCAAAAGTCTAATAAAGAGTAAATAATTTATATTAATACGTGTTTTGTAGAGTTTAAATTATAATTTAAACTGATTAAGTCATGTTTGGTATTGATTAATTTAAATCAAAATTAACAATTAATTTTAATTATACATTTCATGGAATTTATAACTTTTCATCCACACATTTTATTTTTATTTTTAAGTCATTTTTTTTTAAATTTTAATCATCTAAGTCAATTTATTATTTTTATTTTTATAATTATGTTCTCATTTTAATTTTTTTAATCATCAAACCTTTATTAATTTTCAAAATTTATCTATAGAGACTATTTTCATCGAAAATATTTGTTATGAGGGCCAAAAAGACATATTTATCTCTCGTATTTTTAAATAATCGAAATAAATAATTAATACAAAAGTCAAACAAAATATTTGCCTATCTTTTCAATGCACACTAGTAGAATATTTGGATGAAAATCATGATTATGGACATGCTAATTAATTGAAAGTTAAGAATGACAATGCAATAAAAAAAAGTTTAGGACATAAAAGCGAGAGTGAATAATTATTGGAAATATTTATTGTAATTAAAATGTGATGCAAATATAAAAAATATTGTGTGAATATTAGCCACCACAATCAATATTTGAATTTTTTTTAATATATTCATTTTTAATCACAAATTTACATAATAAGATATTTTACTCGTAAATTTTGAACTTTTTATTATTTTTAAACATATATTCTCCTAAAATTTATTATTTAAAATATTATTTTTCTCAAGTAATGATCATCCAAGAGGGCTAATTACCCTAATTATTTCCAAGTGTACATCTTAGTTGACATTTGACGTGTTGTAAAAAAATTATTAGAGGAAAAAATGTTTTTTTAAACTATTCAATAATATGTTGTCATGTGACAAAATGTCAAAAATAGTGTTAAGAACGATATACATGTAGCATGACGTAGCACGATTGATATATTTTCCTCTGGTTAATTTACAAGAATAAAGTTAAGTGTACAACATCGGTTGGCATCCACGTGTTGTCAAAATGCAAACTTATAATGTAGAATACAAAAATTTAATATAGATAAATATGATATGTCTCATAGGATTTTATCTTCTACGGACATGTTTGGTACAAATTAAAATCAGATTTTAATATGAGTCAAAGTAAAAAGATCAATATTAATCATAATTTTTATAAATTCCACAATTTTTTAACTATACATTTCAAAATTTTTATTATAAATATAAAAATTTAATTTTAATTCCATAATTCTATTTACAAAACCTCGCTTCCATTCCACGACGTGTCGCGTTCTGAAGTCTACAGTTGAGTCATTCATCGAAGTCAACTAACGAAGTTGATTAGAAACCTTTTTTTCACAATTTTATTTTTACTTCAGTCGTGCAAGCGAAGAAAATTTCAACTCCGGCGAACAATCCTGAATCCAGATCAAGTTTTTATTTTTTGTCAGAATTTCGTTCTTTTGGTTTTCTATATTCCGAATTTCACGTTAAGGTTTCTGTATCTGTGGTGATCTTACATATTACTTCTAGATTGACGTTTGGATTTCTGCGTATTTTTACACTGTTTCGATTGCTAACATATTTACAATTTTGTAAATATTTTCTTCGAATTGATATTTTACTTTTGACCTAATGGGTTTGAGTTTTTGGCATAAGAAGAAACTTTTCCCTATTTACAATTCCGTAATCTCTGTCTTCTGATATAGTGTAATTGAGTTGGGATTTTTTTATTGCCTATAAAAAATTCTTGCCTGTTAATTTGTAAAAGTACTCGGCAATCTGTGTTATATATTCAGAAGTTGATTAACATACCGGGTGTTTCTTTTTTACTTTTTGTTTTTATGTATATTTTTAATTGTTTGAATGACTGGGAATAATGTGATTTCTTTGAGTTTGGATAAACTTTGGTATGTTATTCTTGCATTATTCTGCAGGATAATGGGTGTATTTTATTGTGTCTGTTGTTTACAGAGTGCGGCTTGAGAAATGAATCCAAAAGGCTTGATTTATAGCTTTGTTGCAAAAGGAACTGTGGTTCTGGCAGAGCACACTCCCTACTCGGGAAACTTCAGTACCATTGCTGTCCAATGCCTGCAAAAGCTGCCTTCCAACAGCAGCAAGTACACTTACTCTTGCGATGGGCATACATTCAATTTCCTGATTGACAGTGGATTTGGTATGTGGTTCTCCTCTAAATGTGCATGTTTTGAGTATCATGTAATTTTTACTCCTCGAATAAACTGTATATTCATTGACTGTGTAGTTTTCCTTGTCGTTGCTGATGAATCGATGGGAAGGAGTGTACCATTTGTGTTTCTTGAGAAGGTGAAGGATGACTTCAAACAACTTTATGGTGATAGTATCAAGAGCAATGATCCACATCCTCTTGCTGAAGATGACTATGACGATGACGATGACGATTTGTTTGAGGATCGATTTAGCATTGCATACAATCTTGATCGTGAATTTGGGTGTGTATATATCTTTATTCTTAGGAAAATGCTTGATGAATTATATTCTCTACTGTCTTTGCATTGTTCTCGACTTAATATTGAGTTCATCGACTTAATGTTCTGTTCTGTTATACCAGGCCAAGGCTTAAAGAGCACATGCAATATTGTATGAACCATCCAGAAGAAATAAGTAAGCTGTCCAAATTGAAAACTCAAATAACAGAAGTCAAAGGGATAATGATGGACAATATTGAGAAGGTAAATCAACATTGCATCTGCCTGTTTAAAAGGTAGCAAGAACATCAGAGTATAGAGAGTATATTGTGGTTTATTGTCATGCTCAGCTTGGAATCACATGCAGATTTATTAAATTATGCTTATTTTTATTGGTAATTATCACTGAACTGATTTGTTTCTCTTTCTTTTCTTTTGTTGTCTTTAATTACTGCTGATTCGTTACCTATTTTGTTGTTATGGGAGACAAATATTTTAATAGGAGAAAAATGATTTGTATCATAAAAGCTAATGAAAATATTTTGATGAGTAGATGGCTAACATTTTAGGTAAGGGAGCTAATCGTCATGGTCCAATTTTAATCTCGACCATAACTTCGAAAAAGAAATTCCCTATTGAGTCAATGCAGGATCCCACTAACCACAAGCCATTTTTGTCCATCCTGTGTCTCTCTTTTTACCTGATTAATTTTATTGACCCTGATTCACCTGTCTAATCTCCTTTCTATTTTAATTTAGACTTCTTTGTCATGGAACCTATCAGTGCGGGTCCTACTCAGTGGTAAAACATGAAATTTTCTTAGAAGTCCAATGTTAGAGAGAGAAATGAAAGTAATTTAATGTTTAATTCCTTCCTAATTAATTTATCATGGCATAATTCATGAGGAGCCATCTTCAAAATGGAAGGTTTCATCTCGAAAGGAGATAATCAGACCTTGGAGATACGGAAGCGAAAGCGCACTTTGCGAAGCTACATTTCTAATGGATGGTCATTGTGACCCCGATCCTCTTAAGAGAAAAAATAGTGGAAACAAATGAAGGTCATTTGACATATTTCCAATTAGGTTAAAAGGTGGACTTGTTTCTTTTTGCTATTAAAAGGGACTATTCCAAAATATGGCCCTTGATAAAACTGGTTTTCACGTTCCTAACTTCCTATGGTCACGTGCTCCTAAATCATCATACTGTCTTTTCATTGTTTCTTTTCTGTTGCATAAAAATGTCGCATTTCTATATTTCTTTCTGAAACCTTTTTGCATTACATTCTGGTCGGGAAACTTAAACTTGTACAGAAAATAGGTATACAAGATTGCTTACAAATCTGGGTCAGTTTGAAAGTTTTCGTATTCGAATTAGGTTTCAGTCTTTATTCTTCATAAGCATTGATGTGATTATGACTAGTTTTAACCATGTTTCTGCTTATATAAGGGAGTGAACTGAAGCAGTTAATTTGCTTTGTGGTTGGGATGATTATGCTTTTTGAATACATGGTTTTGATTAGCAAATCAAGTTACTGTCTTGTTGATATTCTGGTGTTATACATATTACTGTAGTAGATTGGTAAATCTTTCTGATGGGTATGTGGCTGTGAGACCTAATTTCACGTTGCTAAGAAAGGAAATTAAAATTTCCATGCAATTGACCAAACATAGTTGCCTTGAACACTGTGCTGGGCAAACCGGGCTCAAAAAATGGAATACGTTGCATGATAACATTTCCTTCTCTCTCTCTCTCTCTCTCTCTCTCTCTCTCTCTCCTTTTTTTTTTTTTTGAAGAGGTTGGGTTGGGTTGGGGTGGGATGATTTTTCCATTTAATTTAAGCATTCTGTGGAAAGCACAGTTTGTATGCTTTTCATTGATGCACCAAAACCGAAAATGGATATTTTAAGAATGAGAATTGGAGATCTTTAACATTCTCATGAGTTGTAAGACGTAAATTCTTTATCCTATGCCTAAGAAGCATTGACATAGACACTTGATTTTCCGAAATAGCATGACAGATATATATAGAGACACGCACATACATGACACATGGCACGTCAGACACTTGCCATATGAATGTCCCTAAAGTATCCTTGAGTGTCAAGAGATTTAAAAAATAGGATAAGCCATGTGACTTGTTGGATACATGTCCTGGAGTGTCGCTGCCCGACATGACATGAATGACACATGTCGTACACGGACACTCTACCCTAGTAGGAATGTCTTGCTTCATAGCCATACACCCCCGTTAGAGTTAAAGAAAGGATGAATGAAGAATTGGCCTTCATATGTTAGAAAAGGAAATACTTTTATCCCACATTGATTAGGAGAGAAGTATGAAAAGAGTATATATTTGGAAAATTAAATGGAAAGAGGAATAATTATATTTTGGTTGTTGCCGCACATTGGTTGGGAAAAGAAAAAATGTATTAGTCTGCAAATGGGTTAAACCCTAAGGTGTATCCAAGTTTTGTGCGTGAGAGGACCTACCCGTCCGAAGAAGTCCTATTGTCAAATTCTGAATAGTTGTGTTTAAAACCCAAACAGTGCACACTTTGAATTTTATACCTGACCTATTGGGCAAGCTGTTTTTGGTCAAACAGCGAGTCATGTTCTAATGGTATGTTTAAATATAAATAAAATGTTTAAATTTTTTGCCCAGCTGGTGTGACCCTTCACTTAAACAATTGAACCCTTTCCTCTCCAGACCCGTATCTGTTATCCTACCACTTGTTGCAATAGTGGCAATTTTCTGAAAAGTCATTGGTCTTAAACTAATTGCCATGTCCAAATGCGATAAATATGGCTTCTTTCCCTTTATGTACACAAAAAAAAAATAAAAAAATATACTGTCTCCCTCTTCAATTCTTCATTTCCATTGTGTTGGGTGCAACTTCCTTTGGAATAGAAAATCTGTATGAACTCTGGATGCAATCGCGCGAGTCCTTGGAGCAGCAGAGGAAACAAATTGTCTTAAGGAGATAATGTGAAGTAATTGGGTTGGATTAGTTAATAATTAATTTATTTACTGTTCTTTATGCTTATAATTGCAGTACATGCATAAACATCAATGAAACTACACCCCCCAATTTCCACACGGAATAATTTGATTGAGATTCATATGGTGATATCAGTCCAGTGTAGGTTAACTTTCTGTATCTTGATTTTTGAAGATATTGAAGTTAAGGTGGGACACATATTGTTTCTTTGATGAGAGTTACATATATGTATTTTACTTGTCGTGGGAAAGTTGATTTTGGCTATGATGAAGCCATTAATTCCTACGAATCTGTTTCCTTCGAAGTGCTCATAGCCAATTGAACCTTGTTATAATTTTGGAGGACTAATAATTAGACATTCTGTTGTGCAGGTTTTGGATCGCGGAGAAAAGATAGAATTGCTGGTGGATAAAACAGAAAACCTTCAGTTCCAGGTGAGTATTATCTTTCTCGCTGCTTTATGTGCCCGGAAAAAGAAGAGAGTTTATTTGTATATGCAATTTGTTCAGGCTGACAGCTTTCAAAGGCAAGGAAGGCAGCTACGTCGGAAAATGTGGTTGCAAAATCTTCACATGAAGCTGATGGTTGGAGGAGGTGTTCTTATCCTAATTTGTCTCATCTGGTTCATTGCTCATTGAGGTTTCAAAAGTAGACAATGTTCTATTATCTTCCTTTATGTACAAAAACTAGACTGCACGTTCTTGTATATTTGCTGTTACTGGAGTATTTTGCTCGAGTAATTGTTCTTGCTTCCCGATCCCTTTTGTGCTTAGATTTTGATTGATTTTATGGTTAATACTCCCTCGACCAAACCAAAATTATCATCCATTTGATGTGGCATCGACAGGTTTGGATTGCTGTGATATCACTCACAAAATTAAAATGGCGAATGTCTACTTGCCACTGCTAATATTGGTAGATAGTTTTGGCTAATTTTTTGAAAATTACATTTTTTGGGACTCATTATTTGAAGATAACTAAACTGCGTCATTGCTATTTTTGGCTAAAATAGTCAGCAATCTAAATGGATAATGCCCCTTGTAGAGGGCCCTAGCGCCCCGAGCCCCTGTATACAGGTCCTGTAGTTGAAGCAGGGCCCAATCTAAATTATCAAAGAATCTTTGACCAAAAAATTTGATAGAACCGTACTCTACCTCATCAAGACTAGCTATGGACAGCTGAAGGGTAGCAGAAGTTGGTATTGTTGCTTGAGGAGGATAAGCTTAAGGTGCTTGTAAGATGTTCTAACAATTTTTTCTTTACCTCTGTCTTGTGGTTTAGAGCATGTTTGAATTAGCATAAAAAACTTAAAATTGGTTTTTAAATAACTTTTTATTTTCAAATAGATAAGTTACTTTTCTTCTTGTTCACGATAAAATAGTTACTTATTTTAGGAGTTATGTTACTGCCAAAATAATTAACATATAATCAAACTTCAAGTGAGAAAAAAAATATTTATTTTATAATTTACATGTAAGTAAATTTAGTGTCTGTTTGAGCCTCATTTTGGAATTTTTTTTAATAATAATTATTCTTTGGAGAATGTATGATTAAAAAGTAGGAAATTTTTTTGGATTTACGTTTACAATTATTTTATTGAAATAATTTGTAAGAAAAATTAGTTTTTAAAGAATGCTCCTCAAAATAAGGGCTTATATGTAAAATTTTAAGGTTAGGTAAACATGCAAATATTATGTAGGGTAGTGAAAGTAAAGGTCATTGATAGGGAAGATATGGGTGGCTATGGGCCTGGTCTGCCCTTGTTGGCCAAGCGGCTCAATTCCAAGAGGTTTAAATATGCATAACACCAACTTTTGTTAAAAGATTTTAAATATATCTCATTTTAATTTTTAATAATAATTCACCCCATTTTAATTAATCTTTAACAAAATTCACCCCATTATAATTAAATCCCAATTTCTAAACATTTTCAAACTATCCAAATTCCACCAAAACCCTAAACATTCACTTCTTACAAATATCAGCCAACCTCATTGCCACCATTGCCATCGCAATCAGAATCGATGAAGCGAAAACCATTGCCAAAATCTCTACCAAGATGACACAATCATATTTTTTGCATCCGCGATCACCTTAAACAACTATCACATATCCGTGCATTACCACCTCCTTTGCACCACCACCACCATTTGAGCAGCAGCCACCACTTCTTTTTATAACTGTTGTCGCCGCTGCCACCACAACCACCTATTTCTTCTTCCATCTCGTTGCCACAACCCCTTTTGCAATCAACAATGATGCAAAGAGATTTTAGATCTTGTTTTTGAAACCAGATTTAAATCTTTGGGAAAAATTAGAAAGCTTGAATGTATTTCTTGGCTTTAAATTTGGAGTTTTCTAGTGACAGAATTTAGGTCGGGTGCTTAATGGGGTGGTGGATGGCATCTCATATGCTGGCACGATGGCAAAGTCGATGATGAAAGGCATCATTTAGAGATATTTTGAGTTGTTTTTGGCTAGGATATATTGAGTTATGACGATGGTAACATGTGTGTAACTCTACAAGTAACACATGTTGCCTTAATGTTGATGGGGATATTGGTGAGATTTGGAAGATGGTGGTAGTGCTTGAGAGCTTGATTCTATTTGTTGCGACGGAAGAAGACATCGATTGGCGTTGTTTGCGTTGTTTTTGTTGGAGATATTACACCGATAATGTGCATATTATATTCAAATCAACACGTACCTTTTTTATGCTCATGAAATCGAAATAGAATTCGACTTACCAAAATGGGATTTGAGAAGACAAGCAATAATTATCGAAATTGAATACATGTCGACGGATTCAATCCATTTGCATATTATTTCAAACCTTG
>CAIGRN010126025.1:0-15519 GCA_903798345.1 Fraxinus anomala | reverse complement strand
ATTTCAATACATGAATTCCCTACATTGTATTCTTTTTGCTTATGTCAAAAGGGGAAAAACATATATAACGATGATATGTATGCTTGGCCTGTATAAGAAAGGGGGAATAATATCATATGAATGCTTGATCTATAAAATATATAAAAAAAAAAAATATTATTGGGCATTTTTTATTGCAAATCATCTTTTGTTTATCATAATCAAAAAGAGAGAAATTATTGACTTATAATTGATCTTATATTTTGATTATAACAAATAAACTAGTTTTATCTCTAACATTTGTATTCGAGTCTTCATTGTTACATGTTGATCAAATTGAAGATGAAACAATTGCTACCAAAAGACTTGCAATTGACGATCAAGAAAATTCAAGATGGATTCGAACATTTACAATCGGAGACAAATCGAGCAATCGAATCAATTGAAAATCGAGTAACAAATCAAACACTCGCGCCAAATCAATTAAAAATATTAGAACTAGATGTTTGCTCTTATTTGTAAAGGTAAAATACTTTAATCCTTATCAATGATTCATTAGAAGATCAAGTAACGAATTTTTATACACCAGAAAAATCTACATCGTAAAAAAAAAATTGTACAAAATTTATTTTTCAAAGATAAGAATTTCAATTTAATTTTCAAACCTACTAGCATCACTTACCTTGAAAAATTAAGTAAAAATGTCATTTATAAACCTATATTGTTTCAAAGAAATAAACAAGAGGAGTCGGAAAAATTCGGTCTATCCGAACGTCCGGTTCATTCGAAACGATCGATTTTTGGATCGTTTTGAGAAAAGACTAAATCAGTCGTCCGGAACAGTCTCGAACGTCCGGATGATCATCCGGTTCAGCAGAGTTTTTGACTTTTTCAACTGCTATAAATACCAACTCACTTGCCATTTATTATAACATTAAAGAGCATTTAAGTGAGATATTTTGAGTAAAATTATATTGATTTCTCATCTCATTTATTATTATCAAATCATTTTAATTTTGAA
Organism: Fraxinus anomala; assembly: GCA_903798345.1. Lineage (NCBI taxonomy): Eukaryota > Viridiplantae > Streptophyta > Magnoliopsida > Lamiales > Oleaceae > Fraxinus > Fraxinus anomala. The sequence continues at coordinate 14,519 of CAIGRN010126025.1, read as the reverse complement.
AAACTTTTGATCAAATTAACTATTGAAGATCATTTTACACATCAAATTTTTTCATACCTAACACTTGAATTTCATTCATTGTTATCTATTAAAGTGTTAACATATTTCTCTTTTGGTACTTAATTGTGATCATGTCATTTATTAAGAGAGAAATTTCATTTGTAAAATCAATTTTCTTTAAAATATGTGGGTCGCGTTGAGGGATTGTAAAGCTCAACGTTATATAAAGATCGGTGCTCCTTATTTGTAAGTTACCGGAAGTATTGTAAAAGATTGGATTACACAACAAGTCAATCAACATAGTGAAATTGACATTACTCGTGCCGAAAAATTTGGTAACGGAGGACGTGGATCATTGCAATGGATCGAACCTCCATAATTATATCATTTGCATCATCTATCTCTCTACTTATTGCTTTCATATTCGTGTTTATTACTTATAATCTATCTAGTTATTATGTGTTTGATTTTAGATTTTAATTTTTCGAAACAGTTTTAAAAATTAATTCACCCATTCTTGGTTAACTATTCTTGGGCTATCAAAAAAGCTCATTCCAATAAGTTCTGATATAATCAGTAATCTCCTCTAAAGTATTAGTAAAGGCTCTTTCCGGCAATCGGGAACCAATCGATTAAGAACGTGAACTTAGCTTGAGCCGATTCGTGATAATTACGCGACTCCAACGAGAGCAACCTTTGGCAGTGGTGGCTAATACTCTATCAGTGACTTCATGGACAGCTCGACGCTGGGAATATAAAGAGGGGGTTGGTTGGGTGGAGAGTGTGATACATAGAGAAAACATAAAGGGTGGGAAGAGAGAGAAGATAGGGTTCAAAAATAAAATTGGGTTTGAACGAAATGGGGATTGGGTGGGGTTGAATATGTAGTAAATTAATTTTCTAATAATAATAATAATATTATTATTATTATTATTTAAAAGATGAATTAATCCCTAATTTGTGAAAATAAAAGTTTTAAGGTTTGATATTTGAAATGTACTTACACCCCGTTTGAGTCACATTATTCTTTTAAGAATGAATTTTGAATAGTGGTTTGATGAAAAATAAGTGGTTAAAAATAAAGAAATACTTTGAATTTGCGTGTAATATTATTTTATTGAAGATTATGTGGTTGAAAATAAGAGAAAAAAATATATTTTAGAAGAATGTATATCAAACATGATGTTAAAATGTAGGTTTTTGGATAATTTTCCTACATAGGATTTAGAAGTATCAAAATGTATCCAATCATATAAACCTAGCCCAATATAAGTCTATAACGTAACCCGTCACAGACCGGCAAGTCATTTTAGGTGTTTCGACCGTATAACCTGGGCCATGATTGCCCTATACCAATACTTAAAAACGTAAAGTAGGTCATGTAACATACCAAGTTTGTCCTCTAGTCGAACTCGCTGGCCGGACATGCGAAGAAATTCTCAGTCCAGACCATGAAAAACATTTTTATTAAAATACGAAAAAAAAAAAAAAAAAAAAAAATGAANAAAAAAAAAAAAAAAAAAGGGTCCTCGACTACAAAAACCAGTAGGCCCGGTACCCTTGTTAAAAGCATAACCAACATTTAGAAATGATTGATTGATCACTAATCATACTCTATTAATTAAATTGGAATATTAAAAACAAAATCTTTGCTTCAAGATCCAGAAAACTACTCTAGAAGACAAAAGTGACACCACACCATATCCCTAGCATCCAACTACCAGTAGGTAAAGCATCTCAAAACGCTCCTAAAAACCTCTTTACAATTTTCATATATTCCATCTATCGGTTACACATTCTTTTTCACCACTTGAATCTATTCATTATTACATTCACCGATTTCTTTCTCACCACTATGTTTGATTCATTATGACAATCACTAAAACGTCTTTAACAAAAGCCCCATTTTATTGTGAAAATGAGTTTTATAATAGTTATTTTTTGAAGAATGTGTGGTTAAAAAATAAAGAAAAATTTTAGATTCACATACAAAATTATTTTATTGAGAGAATATGGTTGAAACTGAGTTCGAGAAAAAATAAGTTTTTAGAAAATGGAGCTTAAAGAGGGGCTTAATCCATCCCTCCCTCCCTCTTCTAACACGTCCCACAGAAATTCACAATAATATTTATGAACAAGAATCTCTTGTAAGTTTATGCAAATATATCATTATTAAACCACCTCATCTAAAAAATTAAATTGTTATAGAACTGAAAACTTTATTAACTTGAATTGTCTTCTATATTTTTTTTTTTTTACGTACACGTTGGATTCATTTTTCATGAAAGCCCTAAACAGTACAAATTTATAATGACAAGTTAAATTTGGAAAATTTCCTTCCTCACCTCACCGAAAAGCTTAATTGTTAAGACAAAATACGCATTTATTTGTTTAAATTACCTTCCACACCAAACACCTAAATCTTTTTAATCAATACAATCATCCACCAAACAGAGGGACTACTCAAGTTGGGAGGGAACAATCCCACATTTCTGAGTGAATGATGGCCAATCTTGTACCAAAAATTTTCTTAGCCTTGCAAAAAATCGATAAGAGGAGAGCATTGTCCAGATGAATGAACTCTTCTATAGAGTTGATTAATATCTGAAAGCTAACTGGGGGCATGAGCTTCTTCTTTTCATCCCCATCCCCATTTTGGGATGAAACTGTGAGTTCGTGAACGACTATCACATAGGTCCGTGCGCACAATCCAATTTCTCCCAGCAAGATTCAAGCCCTGTGTAAGTTCTACTTCTTTACAAATAGACAGCCTCTAATCTCTATGTTTGGTTTTCAGGATTTTTGGATTTTCAAATTAATAGAGTTCTGATTAGCTAAATCTTGAATCAAATTTGTCTTTATCACTGTTTTAAGTGAATTTTAGTCAGTTATTTTTGCATGATAACTTGGATGTTAGATTATGATATTGTCATTATATTTATTCAATGAAAATGGAAGGACGAAAAAATTAACAAGTTAAAATAATTCATAAGATATCGTGAAGTACTTGTGAATGCTATGCTGGTGATCTGTCATAGATTTTAGAGGATATGATAGAATAATGGAGAATTATTTTTCATCAAATTATAAAGGGTCTAAAATACATATAAATTCAGTATATCTATTCAAGATTTTACACATTACTTTTATTCAAATCTATTCATGTATCCTGGTGCCAAATGGTCTCCTCCATAGTAATTTATTTATTGAATAACTTCTAACAAAGAAAGAAATATATTATGGTAGAGCTTTGAGCTGAATACTTAGATTTGTTTTTTCTAAACAACTATCAGTATTGCTTTTTCTGGTGTACTCATTTCCTTTTGATAGTATTGAAAGATACGATTTTGTCCCCTCTCCAACGATCTCTCCATTAGGCAGGATTTTATAGCCCAAGCAATTATTTGTTAATCCAATTCACAGCTTGAAAACAAAAAATCTCCCAATGAACTGGAAGCTGGTACACATTTCAATAATTCTAGCTATATCAATGCAGCTTATGATTCATGAAAACAAATAAACCGGTATTCAGCATTACACGAGACAATAAACAAGTCTTCTTTTCATTATTACTGTTCACTCTTATCTAATACTGTGTACCAAACATGTCCCAAAATTGCAATTTTTAATGTGTGTGAGATGTTTTCTCAACATTCAGCAGCATGAAAGAAAAGGAGAGCAATTTACTATGTCAACATAAAATATGAGAAGATGATCATGAACAAAATAGAATTTAGAAGCTGGGAAACCAAAATTCAAAGATAAATCAGCTATATAATTTATGAAATTGATCTTATTCTCATTACAATTCTAGTGAACACTATGGACTAAATAAATAAACTCTATATTCAACATGATTTGAAACACAGGTAAAAACATGTTTATAATGCAACAAGAGAAATGGAAGTCAATTTGAAAACAATATAAGTGAGAAGGGATATTTTTGCTTACAAGTTTGTGCCTGTAATCCTTGCAGATATACAAATGACATTGCTGGGGTCTGTATATTCTTCAACTTGCTCCATTTTCCAGATAGAATTGATGCTTCACAAAGTGATCTGGAGAAATTCTTAAACATATACAAAGTGGAATGCAACAGATGATAACAACGTGATCGCTAGCACAAGCAAGGAGACATCTGGGCGGGAACTGGCATTTGGTAGATATGGATATGCATCGGGAGGTGGCATGACACAGTTGTCACCATTGAAATAGATTCTTCGAGGAAAGGCCCAACCTTTCTCAAATGTGAAAGTAGATTTGTCTTTTTGGAATAGAAGCTCTGACTGCACATTTCCTAGAGGGCCGGCTTGCATAAGCAAATCGTTGTAAAATTTAACACCCCATAACATTGCAGTATCGTCTGTTTTAACAGAAAACAAAATATTAGATTGATTTTGTTCCCAATCTCCCAATGAACTAGTGGATAACAAGAAAAAAAAGGGGCTAGATACATTGGCGCTAGGCTGCATCGACACCATCCCGACATCACAGAGACACCGACACGTTTCGAAAAAGGCAAGTGACGTGTATAACTTTTTTTTTAATATAATTGGACATCATGTTGAACAAGCTATGAGATACATTGCTGAGACATTTTGTTGATACATTGTCAACATGCTAGAATTAACAAAACAAACACACTTTATAATATAAAAATAAAAAAATGAAAAAATAACAATATTATTATTTTAATTAGAGTGTCAGGGACGGAACATTATGAAAAATTGTGATGTATCCAGGTCGTGTCGCATCCGATACTCATGTCCATGCCGGTACTTCCTAGATTGGTAATTATTAAACTTTTAGTGAAATTTCATGTTGTTCTCTAAACTCATTTTGTTTCAAGTTGGTCACTGAATTAAAATTTTTTTTACAGTTAGGTCCCTCCATCCATATTCATTTAGTTTGACTAATGGAAAAGGTAATATAACAGAGACTGTTCTGTCCGTTTTCATCGGTCAAACTAACTGACATGGGTAGAATGAACAAATGGAAACAAACTTCGTTGTTCAGTGATCTAGCAACCAACTAGAAACTAAATGAAATCCAGTGACCGATATGAAATTTTGCTAAAAGTTCAGTGATGATCAGTGTTTTTTACCCAGAAAAAATAAAATAAAAGAGACCATCTGCAAATTTTAAATATGACTTACTTATATCTTGATAAGGAGTTAATGGCTTGTAGTTAAAGCTGAATAACTGAGTTAGATTGTCGAAATTGGGATGTTGCACGACCAAGTTCCACAACGTATAATTCATCCTGTAATTGAAGTTTGTAATTGTAACCTTCACTCTCCAGTAGTCCTTGTAGTTTAGTTTGACGTGCCAGTGGACTCGAATGGGGCACATGTGGCTGGTGCATTGGACTAGAGGTGCATAATTATTCTTCCCGTGGTCTGAAACAACTGAAGCAAGGTGTGGCATGTCGGGACTGCAAGGAGAAAATGCATAAGAACCAGCAGAAAAGTCAACTAATAATTCTAAAGAAGATAGAAAATTGAAAGGCTTACTTCACGCAACTTCCCGGCTGAGTACCATTATTTTGGCATCCACAAGTGCAAGTTGGGCATGGAACAATAGTATCGTTGTAGAAGGATGAGAGTGAGACACAGCAAGATGGAGTTTTTTGGGCCAGAAACTGTGAATATGTGCACGTAACATTCCATGTCACTGCAATAGGAAAAGGTTGAGAAGGTTCCCAATGGTTTTAATGTATAAAAGAAAAATAAATAGGGACAAATTTTCGACATCTTATACGGTATTGGCATTGCGAAAATAGATTATATGCAAGACAAAACAGGCAGCAATTTTTAAATGATAATATTTCCATATTATCAATTATACTTCACAACAACAAAAAGTCTATGATTTAAATTTAAATTATCTCAATTCTCATACAGGCATTTTATAATAGCTGCAAGCTTGAAGAATACATAATTTTTCCACCCCTGCCTTTGAAGGTCAAAATCAACAATATACGCATACATAGTGTTGAAACACATCATCTAAGCTTAAGATCTAAGAGAGGGGACGAGTTTATTTATTTACATTTGTCTTCAACGTGCCTAATCAGATGCAGCTTGGAATTTTCATAAATGGGAGAGCATACCATATTTAACCACCACATTTTTAGATGTGTATAAGCTACTAAAGAGAGGATGGATTTATTTATTTATTTTATCTTCAACAAATAGAGACTCTACATTTGTACTAAATAACTTACTCATTGCTTGTGTCCGTCTTCTCCCGTCTTGGGAGACAAACTTGGTAGGTTTCCCTACTTTTGCAGGTCCACAAGTATAGCCCGGCCCTGGTGCTTTCAATGTGAAGTTCTTCGGCACTCTAACTGTTTTGTTGGTGGTTCCAGCAGCACCAACACTAACCTGGAATGAACTAGCAGCATTGGACGGATCTTGAACCCATGAACTAATTACCCCTCCTTTGCAACAATTTGCAATCTGTTGGTTGTATGGAGTTCCGGGCAGTAGGTCGACAACCGTTGGATCTTTTTTACAGCAATGTGGACTATTCCCTTTAAACTTCGAACAATCTCCCTGCTCTGTTGTTTGAGCACCCATCATGCTCCATATCACCTCCTTCTTTGCCCACGTCCATCCCAAAGTCCAACCTGGCACTTGAATGTGACGATATTGTTGGAAGTTATACATTGTCACCACAGCCTGACCATTTTTAGAATAGAATGCAAGGGATTAAGAATCGGACAATGCATAAAAGGAGAGGGAAATATTAAAGTTGGTAGAAGTACTAAAAATGGCACTGGAGAATGTTATGGACCAAACCTTAATCACTAACTCTAAGAGCAATAATAAACAAAAAAGAAATCGAAATCACACCTCTCTGACTTTTTTCACACAAAGAACTTCCCCCTCAGATTCCTCTATATAGCATGGAAACTAGAGCAAACTAGGTTGATCCAGGGTCGAAAAGATGAGTGAACAGTATGATTAGGCTTCACACATTCCAACAGAGAAATCAATTAATATCCCAAGGATATGCCTTGAATCCATCAGAAGATGTCCACACTGACTTAAACTGTATTTCTGTCTGGGAGCTAGTATAAGATGATGCACAAGTACTTACCCAAGTCACTTGTTGTAATATTGGAACATGGAAGGGAAGAAAATATATTTCAACATGCAATTCAGATAACGATAAAATAGGTTTTTTCTAGTATTACCATTCAGAAAACTTGAATGGACAATGCGACAGTTCAAAAACTGGCAAGCTCAATTCGGATGATTTAAAAATATGCTCGAGCTCCAACTGCCAGTACTGTAAAGAACCTTTAAAGACAATCAATGTAGTTTTCTAAATTCAACACTCGATGGGGTGCCGAGTAAATTTATTCTCCTTTCTATAAATAAAATGGAGATGGAATAATGGAATTTGAAGATGATTAAGAGTTTACTAGAATACTTACAACATAGCCATCAGGAGTCCAAGTGATGATATCCCATTTAATTGTGATATTTCCATTAGGATCAAGCGCGTCATAGGCTTCTGTAGAAAAAAGACCAAAAAAGGGAAGACAACAATCAAATCAGATGTTTGAATTAACGAAAAATTTATTCAATCTAGTTCCTTCCATGGATTATAAATCTGATGAGTGGACAGCAAACAAGATTTCAATTTATTTTTCTCCTTTAATAATGTTGAGTGCTGTCCAGTGTAGCCTACCAAATTGGTAGACAGTACTCGGCAACACTATATAAGACGACTGATAAGATTTGAACTTTTTTTTTCCTTCCTCAATCGTGTCCAGTACTATCAAGTTTAGCGTAAAGTCACCATAAATATACCTTCTAACAACGACCAACCCCAAAGATAAAGAAAAGTATTGGTGGCATTTACAAATCTAGACACCAATGACAAATTAAAACTTATGTAGCTCATACAGATTCAATTTGTTCAATAAGAATCTCAGATATGAAATAAGAACAATCAAGAATTAATTTTGTTAATTTTTTCTCAAAAGCAAAATAAGCTACTTCAATTTTCTTTAGCAAAAAGCAGATTGTACTCAAGCTGCTTAGTGTAGTTAAGTTCAATCAAACAAATCCCAAGAAACAAATGAATTGATAAGAAGATCAAACAGTACTGCCAGTCAAACATTCACTTAGATTACTAAAACCAGTAAAAGTATGCATCTAATCTCTCAAAGATCTGAACTTGTTGATAATTAGAATAAGCCCATTTCCTCTAAAATTGATTAAATCTCGACAATTAATTAAAATCCTCAAAACAATTAAATTGGTTGACAAGAAAAGTATCCAAAATCAAGAACATTCATAAAGAAAAAGGTATACACACACACCTGATGTATTGAAGCTGAAGCAAGAAAGCAAGAAAAATAGCAAAATGATAGGAGTTGGAATAATTTTGCTTAAAGATCTGAAACAGAGCTCCATTTCCTCAATTTGCAGATTTTCTTGATTACCCACTTCTCTCTAGATTTGCAGCTCAAATGTAGAGAGAGAGCGGTGGCAAGCTTTTTTATGAAGACCTAACTAGACTTCAAATGGTAACAAGTAAAGTAACTGTCCTCCTGCAAGATTCTTGAATAATATATTATTTTTTCCTTTTTTTCGGTTCTTTTTTTATTATATATACTATACTTAGAGGGAGATTCTTGAATAATACAGCTATGATCGAATTACTCAGTTTTGAGGGTAATTAGCACTGGGTTTTATGAGATGAAAATGACAGTGCAGCCGACACTAATATAAAAGACGGAGAAACGCACACTCCCGTGACATGTTTTTGTCATAATAAGTTGAAATATTCTTTTACTTAAAACAATTTTGTGTAAAATTATTTTAAAAATCAATTCGTTAAGAGATAGTGTTCAATGTATTTATATATTTGAAAGACATCTATCAAAATCGACCTCCCAACAGAAGGATTTTGAGGAAATAATCTTCTATATTAAAAATAATTTTCGATCAAAATAAATAAATAAATACAAACAGTTGCCGACAGTAGGTAGAAAAAGACAGGTGCTTACTGTCCAAAAGCTGGCGGCAGAATGGCTTGGTCCATGGGCCTTAGCTTGACTATTGATTAATTGATTTTCATTTTCCTTCCATGACATACTTTTACGAGAATTACGTGACAATTTAATTTATGTTTGGCCTCTATTTTTTAAAATTTATTTTTTATGAGATTCACAATTTTTATTAACTTTCAAAACGATAATTTTTTATTAAAATGTACTTAAAATCTGTTTTTTAGTTAAATCAAATGGGGACTTAATGAAGATGTAGACTATTCTGTGGAACTATACTATAGCATTGGGTTCCAGCTTGCTCCTTCCAGAAGTTAGATGAGGTTAAGAACCAATGGTGCAAAAATTTTCTTTTTCTTTTTCATTTTATTTAACTATGTTTTAATAATTGTTAATTAATAGTTGGTTCTGTCGGTGCGGAGGAAATTCCACACAAGTTGACAAAATAGCAATCGTTTGATGTGGGATCCACTGTTTGTTTGGGTCATTTTGCAATTTTTTATTTATTTTTAAATATATATAAAAAATTATATTGCAAATATTATATGGGCCAAAAAAAAATCCTTAAATGTATGTAGTTGACGATCAAAATTCATCAAACAATATATTTATCTAAGCATTTAAATGAGATTAGTTTCTATGCATTTTGATGAATATTGGCTTAATTATTTATAAATTTCGTATGTTAGATACAACTCGATGAAAATGATGGAATTGGATAAAATGAGCGAAAAATAAGCTAAAATGATTGATTTTCAAAGTCTGAGAATCAAAGTATAAATATTCAATAGTTTATTTGAACCCCATATAGATGATTGGAGAATGCATGGGATCAATTTGATGAAATTAAAAGTCAAATGATGAATAGTACATGAAGAAAGGATTCAAATCGAAGAATGTATCAAAACTGGGGACCAAAACACACATTCTTGAAAATGTGCGCCACACTGAACCACACGCATGCAAGCCCCCAGGAAACCAAACCCGAGACTAGACCAATGAAGTAACGCGTGCGTGGTAGAACATACGTAGTGCGTGCATTGGCGCAAATTTTCAGGCGAATCTCTTTTTGGGATGAAATTCTTGCACCTATTAGACCTAATTAAGGCGGCCATCGATGAGACGCGCCAACTTAGAGCGCAAAGAAGAAGTCTAGTACGAGAATCTATGCAATTAACACACGAAGATTGAAGAATCAAGGCTCAACTTCAAGATTCAAGAAGAGAAAATTGACTTTTCATATTTTCTTTCATTGCTCTTGGTTCTGAGTGATGTCAATTAAAAAAATTTTTTTTTTTTATTTACATATGAATATGTTAAGCTAATTTTTTTTCCATGTATTGAATGAAGATGAAACATATTTCTTATTTATTTAATTCAATACAAGTAATTTACTAGTTTAATTCTTGTTATTCTTGATTGATTTTTCATGTTTAATTTCATTATTTAATTGTCCGATCATCAAAAGAATATATGATTGTTTGTTATAGTGCAAAAAAGTTCACAATAGATCTAGATAATTGTGTATTTTAATGTTTTCTACTCATTCGAATTGGCAATGAGTAATTATGAAAGTATTTTCACATTATACATCATCAACTTCATACTTTTTAGCTCATAACCAACCTACCGGATTCATTGTCTTTGCTTCTTTTCAGTATATAGAGGGAGAGAAGGAGGGAGAGAGGGTGGTATTTCCTTTTCCAAATTTTTTATAAAATAATTTGGAGTGAACAAGCTGATTAATATAAGATAATACATGTAATTAAGCAAACAAACATAATACATACATACGACATTAATTATTCGCATAATACATACATTTACAAAGGACAACAAACGGGAACAGTGATCATGTTTGGCTTAGCTTAAAAGTAAAAGATAAGCCAGTTTGTTTTGTAGAAGAAGCTAAGCCGTACACACTCGGCATAATTGATTGATCCTTAATCAATGCCCAGGCCTACCGCAGAGATTATTGTAGTTACAAGGGCGATTTTTGAAATTCGTGTTCGGATCTCCAATACAATTACCGTATACATCTGCATCGCAGAAGGGTCTGGCCGGGTTGAAATTTTGGTAACTGATCCCAGCGGACGGTTGAGCCAAAATCCTTCTGCTTATTTCTGATTCCATCAGAAACTCTTCATCTACCGGAATGCAGTCACCAATCGTGGAACCATTGCACTTGGTGGCGCTGGCGGTCGTGGTGGCGCTAAAACATTCGACAGTTTTGACAGTGATCACGAGAATGCCCACTGTAAAGTAAAAGAGGTTCATGTCTCTCTTTAGAGAAATCTCAACTGATATTGAAGATAACTTTATAGATAAATTCATAATGTTGGATGGGAGCCCATAAATGAGCTAGTTGATTAATCCCCTGTTTGGTTGGTGGTCATTATTTCTAAAAAATAATGTTTAGAACAGTAATTTTTAGAAGAATGTGTGGTTAAAAGATAGAGAAAAATTTTGATTTTACCTATTTTATTGCGTGGATATGTTGTTGAAAATGAAGATGTAAAAAAATAATTTGAAAATAATGATTATCATACATGAACTAAAAGGAAAGTTAAAAAAGGACATGATCACATGCTTTTAAAAATAGTAAATTATTCTTCAATCATTCTTGTTGTACATCATGATGTATATCAAATTTTACATACTGTCATATGAAAATATATCATTGATAGTTTTTTTTAAAAAATATTTTTTCAACCAATCATTTATTGACAATAATGATAATGTCAAGCATAAAATGGTGTACAAGGTAGTATTATCCATCTTTTAAAATAAATATATAGAAAGTAAATCCTCACATTTTTCATTACATTTGTTGCATAATCGATTAGTCTCTAATTACTAAAAGTTACCGAGGGAGTGTTTGATTGATATTATTGAGAAAATAATGTATTTTAAATAGTGATATAATGGAAACGTGTGAGTAAAAAGTAAGAAAAAGTTATTGATGTGATGAAAAATATTATTTTATTGAAGAATGAATGGTTGAAAATGAGTTTTGAAAAAATATATTTTTGAAGAATATGTGTCAAATGGGGGTCGAATATGTGTTGAATCATTAAGTTGTCCGTGTCCGTTTCATTTTAAATTTTACTTCACAACTAGGATTGGTATTTAAAAATTCCAACTATGATATACTTTTATGAGAGTCACTTGACAATTTAACAAATGTCTAGCCCTTATTTAAATTTTTATCAGATTTTGATAAAAGTTAATAAAATATGTGATTAAAAAAATGTGGATCTCATGAAATATATTCTTAAAATTAATTATTAATTTTGAATTAGATTATAATCAAATTATTTGGCTCAACCAAACATGGCCTAGACTATTTTTGTCAATAAAGACATCCATGTGCAACTATAATGCAACATTCGGTTCCAACTTACTCCTTTCAAAAGTTAGAAACCAACTTTCTATTGAGTGAATAGGTTAAGGGCCAATGGTGCAAAATTTTCCTTATCTTTTTCATTTTATTTAAATATCTCTAATCACCAGATTTTGTTTTAATAATTGTTAATTAATCGTTGGAGCAGAGGAATTCCGCACAAGGGACAAAATAGCAATCGTTTGGTGTGGGATCCACTATTTGTTTGGGTCTTTTTGTATTTGAATATATTTTTTTTTTTTGGAAAAAAAGAAAATATTTCATTAGAAATATATTAATGTGGAAAAGAAACTAAACAATAATATTATTGGCCAAAAAATCCTTATATGTACGTAGTTAACTAAAAAATATCTGTACTTTTAATAAAGAAAATGATCGATAATTTGGGATATACAAAAAGGAAAATCAAACCTTTTTTTAATGGGACGGAGGGAGTAATTTTTAGCTCGTGACCTACCTACCGGATTCATTATATGTGCTTCTTTTTAGCATATAGAGAGGGAGGGTGGTAATTTTTTATAAATTAATTTGGAGTGAACAAGCTGATTAATATAATACATGTAATAAAGCAACAAACAGAATACATACATACGACATTAATTATTCGCATAATACTATAAAGGACAACAAATGGGAACACTGATCATGTTTGGCTTAGCTTAAAAGTAAAAAGTAAGCCAGTTTCTTTTGTAGAAGAAGCAAAGCCGTACATGCTCGCCACAATTGATTGATCCTTAAATCAATGCCCACGCCCAGCGCAGAGATTATTGTAGTTACAAGGGCGTTTTTTGAAACTCGTGTTCGGATCTCCAATACAACTACCGTATACTTTTGCATCGCAGAAGTGTTTGGTCGGCATTAAAGCTTGGTAACCGATCATTCGGGCCGGTTGACTCAAAATCCTTCTGCTTATTTCTGATTCCATCAGAAACTCTTCATTTACCGGAATGCAGTCACCAATCGTGGAACCATTGCATTTGGTGGCGCTGGCGGTTGTGGTGGCGCTAGAACATTCGACAGTGTTGACAGTTTCGCCAAGGATCGCGAGAACGCCCACTGTAAAGTAAAGGAAGTTCATTTCTCTCTTCAAAGAAATCTCAAATAATATTGATCTATTTAACAGAAGATGAAGATAATTTATAGACAAATTCATAGTTTTGGATAAGAAATTAATGGCTATTCCTCCTTAAGAGCACATAGATGAGCAAGTTGATTAAAAAGACTGAAAAAAAAGACGTTATCACATGCTAAAGTTCTTGTTGAAAGGACGACTCCACTATCGCCTTTTCAAAAATTGTCACGTTTTGCCACCTTGCTATTACATCGAGATAACATAGTCGAAAATGAAAGTGAACAACCATAAATTTTAGTCGAATGTACGAAATGAACTTCACTAATCAAACCAAAGCTCCAATTTGCCTGTTTGGTTCGATGTTGTCGAGGATTCAAGAGGCTGGAACCAGTGACAAATTCAATTCGTTAAAGCGGATTTGCTGGTAACGGTTGATCAAATTAAAATTCTCAGTGAAGCGTCAATCCTTGCACTGCTTGTGTAGCATCTTCAGTAATCTTGTTAGCCTGAATTGTTCTTATTACATTTCCAATGTTATCCTGGATATAAAAAAAAATACGCGCGCGCGCGTACAAATTTAATTAATCATTGTAAAAGATCGCAACAATGGTGTTCAAGACTGATATTAGAGCAAAACCATAAGTGTCAAAATGGGAAAATAGACAAACAAAATAATCAATACCCTCCAAGTTGCAAGTTTTGTTCGAAGTGCTTGCCATTGATTCTGCCCAAATACGCGCTCCTTGCACTGACTGCACTCACGAATTAGTGTAATCAACAACTTTAAATGCTTTACCTTCAGGTTTTATATAACTTTCAAAATTACTTTCAGTCAAAACGTGTTTGTGATTTTTAAAAACTGTTTATTTGAATTTCGGGATAAAAATATTACTTTCTTTGACTGCAAGTCTTTACTTACTCTTGCTCTCCCAACAGGAAGAAGGGAGAGAGAGAGAGAGAGAGAGAGAGAGAGAGAGAGAGAGAGAGTTTATTTTTTTATTTTTAATGTTTTAATA
>CAIGRN010126010.1:0-10868 GCA_903798345.1 Fraxinus anomala | reverse complement strand
TCAATTTTCGTTTGGAGATTTTTGTATTAGAATCGAATGTATTCAAGTTTCAGACGTGTCATAGGAATGTGTTTGATACATATTTTTTAAAAGAAAATGCATTCTTTTGTGATGTGATGATAAATATGTGGTTGAAAAATAAAGAAAAGTTATTGATGTGATGAAAAATATTATTTTATTGAAAAATTTATGGCTGACAATAAGTAGAAGAATAATAATAAAAATGAGAATGTAGCTTAAACAGAGGCTAGATATATAAAATATAATATTAATTAATTGTCTCTCGGGATTTTAATTCGAGTTAGAACATTTTAAGTTGACATGTGAGATCTTGTTGATTTTTTTGGTTAGTAAATGCATCTAAATAAATTATCTTTCGAACTTTTGGTTCGAATTATCTTTTGCGAGAATTTAGATAGTGGTAGATTCATACATTATTTTTAGTATCTTAATTCCTTCCCCTAATACTAAGAGAATTGTCCAATCAAATTGACAATCATTTTTACTGCGTTATAAAATATCACATGTTTGCGATATGAGTTCAAACCACACATTTATTCTCAACATTCTTTACTTTTCCTTTAGTGCAATGCTACTAAGCAATTATATGTATATTGTGCTTTAAAAAATCATTAGATGAAAAATATTAGGCTCTGATTATAAGCCAATTATAACAGGAGAACTTGATATTGACATGATGCGTAATAGCATTCTCTAAACAGAAATGAGAAATACTTTGTTCTCAGTAATATTGTTAAGAAATTAATTGAAGGCACTTAACAAATAATAATGTTAAACTATTTATTGATATTCCAACTATCATTTATTAAAATGTTGAGATTTAAGCCCACTAACATTAATAAGGTACGTCGTCTTGATTGTATAATATGAAAATTAAGCTCACAATTGAAAATGTGAACAGTAATTTTACAAACTTCAAGTTGCGAATATCGTGCAACCATCTAATATATATGTACAAAATATATTAGATACAAATAATATTTAGATAGTCAATATGATAGGCAACAGAGGCCATTATCATCCTAATTAAATTTTCAAAAATGTAGGGAATTCAATCCCTATTTTAGTTAGTGATGGTTAATAATCAGTTTCCAAGAAAGAGAACAAATAACATATAAGAATTTATTGGATTGAAAAATCTTCTAGTTCTTCGTTGAATGTTTATTTGAATTTAATTTCGCATCATTGTTGATCAAGTGATGGTCCAATTGGTCATTCCAAACAATAAAATTCAATTGAACTCTGATTCAATATAAAATATAATTCAATTATTTAATTTCAAAAAATATAATTAAATATTATATAATCATATAATAATCAATCAAATAGTCAAACTGATCCATGCCAATATGATATAGTTATATGTTATCCTTTTAAGGATAAATATGAATTTAAATGATATATTTTTCGTAACATGTGCTACTTTGCGAGCACTTTGTATTTTATTATTGTTCCTTCAAGATCAAATGTCAATATATCCTATGGAATATTGAAAATTATAATTATGATAAATAATAAATCGTATAATAATTTACTCTTCATGAGTAAAATTATAATTTAGGTTAAATAGCATGTAATTATGATCTTCGAGAGTAAGTAGAATCTAACTAGAATATTAATGAGAATTATAATGTGCTACTTCGATATCACATTATATTTTACTATTACTTCTTAAATAGCAATAAATCAATATTTTTCTGAAATATTTAAAATTTTAATGTCATTCTCTTCAAGAGTAATAACATATTATTATTTAAAATATAAATTATGTAAAAATTTACTCTTCAAAAGTAAAAACATACTTTATGTTAAATTTTACTGAATTATACTATTCGGGAGCAAATAAATCTAACTAGATCAATAATATTGTGCTAATTCGAAGGCAACGATATTTTATAATAGAAAGATATACGATTACTAAATTCATAAATTATATTAGTATTAAAAAGAATAAAAACATGATAATTAATCAAACCACAAATAAAAAGCATATTTAATAGCACGTAATAAATAAATATACCAAACATGCCTTAACAGTTTTGTGCCCAATCAATTCCAAGGACACCTATTATTCCACCTTCCAACCTGCCCTTTTCCTATTTTCCCTTTTCTAAATCTCTTCTTCAGATTCGGTGCCGTAAAAAGTGGCTATTGTAGCATCAAGCAAGGAAACGACAATAGGCTGACTCAAATCGCACGGCTTCTCTGCCGCTTATCTTTTGTTGAATCAATAATTGTATTCTATGGCAAGATTTATTACTCTGATCTCCCATGGCCAGTAGAAAAAGTTTTTTTTTTTTTTTACTGTGCATGCTTCTCAAAATCAGATCGTAAACAAAAAAAATCAATTATCAATAATCTGTGCAGTTAACTCATAAGCAAATTGCTGTTTTAAATAATTTAAAAGATACAAATTAGTTGAAAACGTACTGCACTCATATTTTTTTCTAAGAAAAAAGTAGTAATTAGATAAAAGCATTCTTGATGATAGCGTGTTATAAGTTTGAAATAAAAAAGAAAATAAAAGAGAAAAATTAATAGATTTGTGTGTATTTTATTGAGAATCAAAACCCTGTATTTATAGAGTATGATTGTATGATACAATGTCAATAATTTTTAGGATTATAGAGATACAATTGTTATTCATTAATAAACATACCGTTTACAACATCATTAATTTTTATTTGTCCAACCATTTTATAAATACACCTTAACTGAAAATATTTTCGATAAATATACTACTACGTTACCAATATAACCTAGTCCATTAAAAACAACTAAATGGTACACCTCTCTCTCAAAGTCATGGTGCACTCTGTTAATCCTTTGGGGGTCACTTCGCACTTCATAAAGGGGGCTCACACGGATGAGAACAACTTCTTGAATATTCAGTCTAAATGTGTATAAAATGTGATCGCATCTGATTTACTTAAGTGACGAATCAGTGGGAAAGCCGTTACTCCATATGATTAGTCGGACAAAACTTGGATACTTAAATCATTAAAAAAAATGGTACACCACTCTCTTTCCCTCTCTCTTAGACGCACTTATATTTTCTCACTCATTTTTTATGAAATCCCATTGCCCAAATCCATTTGAAAGTGATTAAAAAAACAGAAAAAAGAAAATACGTATTGTAGAGGTGGAGGCCAAGAAAAAAACAATCTTGCTATCAAGTTTGACATTGTGGCGAGTTGACATTTTTTTATATATTGATTTTGACAACACTTTAAATAATCAACGACATAGATTTTGACACATTACACAGTATTAACCTTAATGTACCTTTTTAATGTACAACTAACATAATTGAGAAAAAACACCCAGTAATGGAGATAGAAAGAAAATCTATTTTCTCATATTTCTCAGACATTGTTTGTTTCCATTTTACAAAAAATTGTTTTCAAACTTGTAATTTACTTTACCTCAAGAATAGTGATAATGATAAATGAAATTGAGTGTTCTCTTTGAGTTATTCATGAATATGGCTATTGGTAAGATGATTTTATTATTGGAATAAAAATTTGAGTTTTTACTCTTAATTTCCAGACTTCCAATAATTTTTTATAAATTGATATTTGAAGAAGACTAATTCTTAATTTCTTGGTGAAATGAAAATGCTTAATTTACAACCAGATACATGTAAAAGCCTAAATGGAATTGTCATTAGATTCAAGAACCCATTCTCATTAATAAATGTTAAAATATCGAAATAAACGAATTAATAATATGATTAAAAACAAGAGAAATCTAGATCATATTTTAAAAAATAAGTGAAGTCAAAAGAAAGAAAAAAGAGAAGAAAAAGAAGTTTATTGGTGTTAAAGAGGCTTGTGGTGCACATGAGAATTAAAGAGAAGTCATTTTATTTACGTTCAATTTACTAAATTAGAAAAAAATATTAAAAAACGTGATGTAACAAAAAAATTTTCGTATTGGCAATATAGCCACCCTTATTTTTAACAATTGGGAAAGTATTAAATACCAAAAATATCAGTGATTTGACACAGTTCAACAACGTAACCACTAATTTTTATCAAACCTCAAAATACGTCCTTCAAGTTTCAATCAAGGGTCCTAATAGTTTGGAATCATACTTTTATGTACAGCAATCTCCACAGGAAATTCATAGAATACTCACATGAGTGAGCCTCCACTCATGTGCGTATTCGAGTAAACCCCTTTGAAAATAATTTATGTACATGAGGAATAATTGAATAGTTTGACATTGGACTTGGACGAGCTCGCATGGACCGCGTGCCACCTAACTTGGCAAGGTACAGGCCCCATGAATAGAATGCCGACCACCTTACACCTCTAACTTTAATACAAAAAACATATCAATAAAATGACCTTTCACATTTATTATTTCTGATAATATATTGTTCGAGACGTGAATTTTATCAAAATAATTCGTATTCAAGATGACGGAAAAGAAACAAGTGTTCATCATCTTAATTAATGGGTAGTTGTTTGCTTTAATCACTGAAGTATTAATTCACTGTATCGAAAAGAATAGGGCTAACAACCCTATCAAAGGCGTGTTATATTTAATTTGTGCACTTTCTAAAAGTGAATATACAGCCATTACTTTTAGGAGTAATACTTTTCACGAATAATTAGGTTATGACATTGGATAAACAAAAACAAATTGAAGTAGAAAATTAATTATTAGTAACAATACATTAATCGAACATGCACCAAAATAAATATATGTACATACCATCATCATCATCATCATCATCATCTTGTACAACAAGTGATTGATCAAAAACTCCAAAATTAAGTTTGCTTATATAATTAAAAAGTTGGGACCATGAGGGATTCTATCCCATTTACAGAACGCTTAGCAAATCTCCCTTTGATTCTTGGTCTAGTTTCTGCATAAGCCTTTCTTGATGCATATCTTATTGTCTTCTCAAATTTTCTGTTCTTTCTTTTCTCTCTATACCTCAACACCCTGGCTTCTCTGTCCATGCCGGAAACTGGGTTAGGGATCCAGTCATTTTTCACAAGCGTCGATTCGTCAGCCATCGCACTGGGGTCCGGTACAACTCCAACTTCCAGCGATGATGATGTGACCTGCCATAGTTGTTGCAAGACGTATAATTGTTAGCAGAGCATGAGAGAGTCTAGTTTTGTTTTTGTTTCTTGGAATTTACCTTTCGTTGGTTTTCTAATGAATTAAGCTCCAATCCCTTGTTCTTAGAACACTAATAAATAAAAACAATCCCGAATCGAGCAAATCACATAGACTCACGGTGCTTCATCTTCAACGTGAGAGCTGCGGAATTTTAACTATAATAAGAAGATAATACAAGTTTTTCTCATACATCTCGTGCACCCAAAATCATCTCCCATAGGTCGATCAGTGTACACTAGACTTCACATACTCCAACACTATTGTGTGATACAAAACTCACTCGAGAACCTATTAGTGCCCGATTAAACCGTTGCACGATCCCATTACCTTTTGCGAGGCAACACACCCATGGAACATCGATTTGTAGAAAAAGTGAACATATGAATTATCATGGATCTATGTTCAAAGTTCAAACTAGTTAGCTAAACAGTACTATAATATCAACAAAAATTGTAAAGAATTAATATGGACAGATATGTGAAAAACAGACAAATTTAGGTTAAAAAAGCATACACTTTGGCTGATGGATTGGGAGCTGAAATTGTACATGAAGGGCTTGGATCCAGTGTTATAATCCATTTCGTAAGTAGGAAATCTATTCACAACAGGACCCTGAAATGGATTCTGCTGAAAATCACTATTGTTTTGCACAGGCACAACCCCATCTGAACTGTACTGGCAATGCTTTTGATCATTCATACGGTGTTGTTTCTTCTGGTCACCTGAAATTAAATCCAGATCCAGGTATGGATCCATGTCGCTGAACAAATACTCGCCGGACTTGTATTTTGGCGATTCAGAGTCATCATCCTGTTAAGGGTAAATCTCAAGTCTGGTACTTAGCTACTCCTATTTATAAATATGAAAACGATAATTAACAGGCTCAGGCTACTCGTTTTAACAAGATTCAATATATACCTCTATGGTCCCTCCTTTCATATGAGGCGTCGGCAACAGCCAGGAGGCGGCTTCGGCCTCGTCTTCAGAGAAGCACTTGTTCTCGTTACTGTTATTATTCTGCGACGGCTCGTAGAAGGGTACGACGGGGAGGCGTTCGTGACGGCGGGCAAGTGGATTAGCCGAGTGTATGTCACGGTCACAATTGGCGCAAAGCGCCGCGGCGTCGGCCTTGCAGGTGACTATGGCTGGCGCTTGCTCGCACACTTCGCACACCAACACCCGGGCATGCTGGGACGCCACCTTGTTGGCGTCGTGCACCCTGGCGTCGCAATCGTGGCACAAAAACGCCGTGTCGGCCCGGCAAAAAACACTTGCCTGCGAAGATTTGCAGGAATCACATGGCTTCGCTGTTAAGCTCCAATTCTCACCCCCCATTACTGTTCTTCTCTCTATATCTGTATCTTTGGTTCTCTGAGAACTGAGAAATGCAGAGAAAGAAAATGGTGATTCAATTTTTCTTTGGCTTAGCGTAATAATGCAATGTACAAAAGTCTCTAGGACAAGCCGCCCTAATGGGTAAGGGAGATCTAGAGAATAACGAATAAGAAAGTGACGTGTGGACGAGTATTAGCCAAGTAAAAATAGGTTTGGATTTTTTTTTTTTTAATGGAAATTGGAAATGAATTTATCTCGTTGACCTCATCTCTAAAAAAATATAATTTACTTATCAATTTTTCAACTATATATTTTACTAATTTTTTTTTTTTATCAAAATCTAATTTTTATCCAAACTTATCTTTAAATCCACATTTGGCTTCCATTTATAATTTATTTATAAATGATCAAATTATTTTTAATCGCCTATTTCGTAAGTTTCATAAATATTACTCACTTGATCGTCGTTCATTTCTATCAATTGTGTGTGAAACTTTTAGCATAGAGTATTAGGTTAATTAATTGTTTTACAACATAATTAAAAAATGCTTTTAATTTATAAATTGCACATTCTACATAAGTATTTGATCAAATATTATTTATTCAATGTAATTTATAGAAATAAATATTATTTATATCATATAAAAACCCATATTTTAATTAGATTATTGTGGCACAATTATCTTTAGAGTCATTGACATTGTAACACTTCAATATGTAGGGTTTAATTTGGATGTATTTTATATGTCAGTTAAATGTTAAAATAAAATGTAAATATAAAAGTTCGATTTCAGCTTGTAGAAATGATTTTTTAGACAACCTCAAAAATTGAGTCTCTAAAACCATTTTTTTTTTTTATGTTAATAACCACTTCTTAAACTAGAATCAAACAACAATATTTTTAAATAAAAGTGTTTTTAGACCTAAGTAGAGTTTTTAAGCTTCCAAAAATTCCACATACACTTGCACTAATACGATATTCTACACGAGAGCATGAAAACTTTGCAAGGTATTCAAAATAAGCTAAAATGTATGTTTATATTGTTGATGTATTCAAGATTCGACATGAAGAGTCACTAGAATTCACGAAAGTACTGCTGATAAATATCGTACACAACTTCTATAGTATCCAAAAGTCGAAAAGGAGGAAGGGTGATTTGTATTCTTACCTCTTAAATTTTTCACACCAATCCTCTACTAGAAAAGGACTTGGGAGTACGGGTCTAGTTGTGGGAGTGGGAGTGGGAGTGGGAAAGGCATCTTGGAAATGCTAGCTAGTTATGTTTATACGTGTGTATTTTTGTAAATGTATGTGGTCCAATTTATTTTAGTTTGACCTTATTTATATTGAGAAAGCCATATATTCCAAGTTTTTTAAAAAAGTTGAAAGGACAAATTTTGGGTTTGCATTTTTTTTTTTCCTTTTTATAATTATACATATCTTTTCTATGGTTAGTTTATAATGTTCCTTTAATTTATTTTATTGAAAGTGAGAGTTGATGTCTATACTTTAAAAGTGTATAAATAGTTTGTGCCGAACTTATATGAGGCACAATTTTTTGACCCATATGACACGTGTTTAATGTGTGTTGGAACATGAATTATGTTGAATTGTGCTTAATATGTCGAACCAATGATTTTTTATTAATATTCTTAAAATATGTTTCTTTTTATCATAACATTTTTTATTGATTTCACAAAGACGAAAATGTTTTCTAGTCCTAAGATCCACATTTAGATTATGGGCCACCAATGTTGGACCATCTCATACCGCTTAAACACTAGAAAATTCAAGAGTAAACTCGAAATGCAAATTTCATATACCTACAATTAACTCATATGATGTAAGCTCACATTAGTATTATCTTTGAATGTCATTCAATACCACTCTAATTTATTTGTATAAAATATTATCTCAAATATTTTTATTGAAAATTGCCCCTTTTTTGCCTACCCCTACCACAAACAATGCTTGATTCGATCCACGAATCGGCCCTTTTTTTTTTTTTTAACATTTTTTTTAAAAAAATAATATAATAAGCTAAAAAGAGTAAAAAAATGAATCGATCCATGAGCTCAAGTTGAGCTAGCTCGTGGGCTTAACCTACGAGCTGGTGAAATTTTTTTAAGCTTGGCTCCATTCACTGATCATCTTAATATGAGCCCGAACCAAGCTGAGTCAAACCAACGAACAACCCGATGCATTTGCCACCCCTACTGCTACTTTCCCACTTGATAAGATTTTATGGAATGACCGGTTAATTGTCATATACTTCACACTTGACAAGATGCTGTAGGACATATCCTCTAAAACATGCAATTTCCTTATACCCACCCACAACAACAAAAAGATGCTAATTCCGTCAACCTTTTTCTTATCTACATAAAAGCCATCTTTTTTTTTTTTTTTTAAGCTTCAAAGAAGAATATGGATAGTTAAAATTAATATAGTACAAATATGCCATACAAAAGCTTTCTTATCTCCCAGGTCCTCGATTCATAATTTCTTCACTTTAATCCTAATGATGGTTGCATCTATGATTTCGGTTGGTAGGTCTTTAATTCAATATTCAAGGGAGTTAATTCAATATTCAAGGGAGTTGCGAGACGTGGACTATATGATTTATATCCTAATGTACTTAGTTGCTTGATCTATCCTTCTTCAAGCAATCCTTCCATGAGCTAAATATAACTTTAAAAGTAGTCGTTCCAATCCACCCCTTTTCGATTCAACGTGATTTTCCAGTTGGGTTACTACATGGCACCCTTTTTCTGTTAGAAGAAATTGTCCCATGTACAAAAGGATCTTCAAAAATCCTTTATTCGCTTTAATACTATTTTTATAGACACACCGAATAAAAAATCATCCTTAAAACCAACTTATAAAGGGGTCATTTCCAATATGCTTCAAAACTTGCTAGCATCCGTTGGCCGGCAGGCAGCACATAATTGAGGTCGAATTCGGATGAGGATGAAGATTAGAAAACAAATTAGGTCTATAGCATCGGTTCTTATGTCAATACAATTCATAAATTTCTAGATCTAGTGTCAAAATCAACAAGACGTGGACTAGGAGATGCATGGCTATCCACATTCCAGCATGGGTAGTATAATAATGGCCAAGACAACGATGGTCACAATCCTATTTCTTTCAAAAGGTGACAAGCTTGAATAAAAAGATGATAGAGTATAAATTTACTTATAAACAGGCATGGACATCATGTGGATCAATTTGAATATTTCAATACTTGGACATTGTCAAATCGCTACTTGTTGACTCACATCATTAAGATGTGAATGAATTGTAAAAAAAAAATTAAAAAGAATAAATTATGAATAAATTCGATTTTAAAGTCCAGGTTCCGATCAAGAACTGTTTGAATATATGCAAGTTGCAAATTCAGCCAACCCCTTCTTCAGCTCAGCACAGCAGATCACGTTTCCAACATGCTCTCAGCTCACACGTTTAGCAGCTCACCTTCCAGATTCCACTCTCTTCTAGTTCCTTCTTCTGTTAGATAGTTTGTTAGATTTAGTCTATAAATAGTCTATTGTAATTCACTTTATACTTGAGCNTTAGCAGCTCACCTTCCAGATTCCAGTCTCTTCTAGTTCCTTCTTCTGTTAGATAGTTTGTTAGATTTAGTCTATAAATAGTCTATTGTAATTCACTTTATACTTGAGCTTTGATGAAATGAAATAATTTTTCTCCATTCAGTTTATTCGTCAAGTTCCTTCAATTTAGTTTCTATATTGAATCTATCCTTTTATTTTCTTAATATGGTATCAGAGCAATTAGCTTTCCTACTGCCACAACTCTGTTACTTTCTTCTTTAATAATCAACTATAGAATGAACAGATCTGATAGCTTTCCTCTTTTTCTGTTGCTGCTGGAATTCTGGTCACCCATGCCCCCATAGCTTCGATTCATAGCATCCATGAATGAGATGTTACTGGAAGACTGTTGATAATGCCATTGGGAACTTCGTTCAGATCTGAATTTTACTCAGTTTCAACAGTTGATGTCCATTCCAGCTGCTCTTGAGTTTTTAATCTCTGAGCCTCCAGTTTCGATTCCTGCATGTGCAGCAAGAATGGAGGATGTCCTCAGTCATCTCCATCAATGTGTTTTTCCACCATTG
Organism: Fraxinus anomala; assembly: GCA_903798345.1. Classification (NCBI taxonomy): domain Eukaryota; kingdom Viridiplantae; phylum Streptophyta; class Magnoliopsida; order Lamiales; family Oleaceae; genus Fraxinus; species Fraxinus anomala. The sequence goes on along the minus strand of CAIGRN010126010.1, from coordinate 227 downwards.
ATGATGTTTTTATGTAGTTCGAATTCCTACAATTATAATGGCAGACTTCCGATTTCGGCATCTTTGTTCTCTTCTCCAAGTTCAAGATGTTCCATCTTGAGGGGGGAATGTTGGAATATATGCAAGTTGCAAATACAACTAGCCCCTTCTCCAGCTTAGCACAACATATCACGTTTCCAGCATGTTCTCAGCTCACACGTTCAGCAGCTCACCTTCCAGATTCCAGT
>CAIGRN010126007.1:0-12721 GCA_903798345.1 Fraxinus anomala | reverse complement strand
TACACTTCCTGTGTATTCTTTTTTATTCATAAAATTATTTGATTACCTATAAAAAAAAAATGTCTGGCTAGGACTAATATATTTAATGAGGCTTTAACTAGCATTATTATCTAGTTTCACCCTTAAAAACAATTTCAACTATCTCGTCGCTTCTCCCTCTCTCTTCCCCCATCTGCTTGAACCCATAGGTTTGATGCTGTAGGTTGTGATAGTAGCAGCGCAGCTGTGATTTGCGGTAAAAGTGGCCAAGGGTTGCGATGATAGTTATGGCATTTTAACCTTGGTGGTGAAGCTGAGACAGTTCTTTTTCTTTCTTTATGCTATGAGTAAAGAACATTGTACCCATGTTTGGTCTTGCTTAAAATCAGATTTGTAGCGAATTTTGATAAGAGTTGATGAATGTATGGTTGAAAAATTGATAAAAGTTGTAGATCGTACGAATTGTGTGGTTAAAATGAATTGCTGACTTTGATTTAGTTTTTTATCTACCTTTTCAGCTAAACCAAACATTTAAAATTTTTGATCATTTTAGATAACAATTATCACATTGAAAAGCCCAAAAGGCTGCTATTCAAGTATGGATTAGAGTAATAACAGTGTTGATGCATGAACTAATAACCATTAATTTATTTCTCCCTTTTTATGCAATTGGTCTTTGAAAGAGATGCGGACTTAAAAAGATGATATATCTGGTGGAAGGTGATCCCAATTCGTCGGAGGCTGCTGAAAGCATCAAAACTGCGTAAGTATTCTTGGACTTCATAAAAATCCATTTATGTAATATTTCTAAATTTCCCTTTCTGTTTAGATATGTTAACTCCTTATTTAGAGTGGATTGTAATATCTGACTAAGAGATATTACTCGATCATATTGTGAATGAGGGATGGCAATCCTATTTACAGTGCTTTTATGTTGTGCATTCTAGACCATCACAAGATTTTGTGTTATCCTGAAAATTGAAGCGCTTCAATTTTTAATCGTAATGTACTGTAAGGCCTTGGTTTAATTTAATCTAACTCGCTTATGGCAGCTGTTTTACAACCGAGATCTTGGAGGGATTTGATGTGCAAAGAACAAGTGGCTTGGCAGATACATTGAGGAAGTATGGTTATCTTACTAAATCAATAGATGAATACTATAGTTCTTTGGATGCTGAGCAGAGAAGCCCTGGGCTCTGCCCACCTTTTGATGTATTTATCAAGAGTTGTGAAGACTTGGATAAGATGACAGTTACTGATGTATTTGCGGTCCAACTTATGCAGGTATATAATTCATAGGAAGCAATTTTGTTATAAAATTTCGCACGGTGTCACAGTAACTGTTTAATAAAATGTGTTTATTCTCTACTGTGCTGCTGGAACTATAATGAAACATTAACCATGGTCCATGGAATCCAGTTTTTTCACCCGGGCTCATTTTATATTTTCATTTTTATAATACTGACTTCTCATTTCCCAGTCTTCCCGGCACCTCTCTGATCTCCTTTATCCTCTTTTTGTCTTTCTTGTCATTTTCTTTCCTTTTTCCTTTGAAGTTGGGGAAAGGGGGTTGTTGGAGAGTTATCTTATACTCATGGCTGTTGAGAAAATGGTATTGCTGCTGAGGTGGTCTTCTGTTAAATTCAAACTCCTACTGTAAAGTATTATAATCATCTTAGGGATTCCCTTTCCAATTGAGATTTTTAGACATAATGAGTATGAATTCGAGAACTTGGTGAGAAATGAAGGCTTGTTAATTTAGTCCTTAGGATGCTATTGTCCGTACTTAGTCCTCACTTCTACTAGGATAAACTAACTGATAGTTCATGAATATTCTATGAACACAGGTTCCACATGTAACAGAGACCATAGCTCTTGCTGTTTTGGATATGTATCCAACATTGATATCCCTTGCTCGTGCATACTCTCTTCTCGTGAGTTCTCTTCGTTCTTATTATCACCATCCATCTTTTTAGCAAGCATAAATGATGAAGTACTTGTCTATTTCTGTTGTAATTAAAGTTCCTAGTAATCTTATCTTCATTATAAAAAACTGGTTCATTACATTTGCAATTTCATATTTCGCATTGTGGTTATTGGCCAATGATATTTGGCGACAAACAATGAAAGTCTTCATAGACCTAGACTTTTATAATGTTCATTTGACTTTTACAAATTTTCATTTTAGAAAAACATATTGTATATATCTTATTCACATCCTTTTGAGCCGCTACTTGTGTGATTGATCCACAAAACAGAGTAAAAAAATTATATTTCTCATGTCAATAAAAAATATTTTCAAAAAGAATAAAAAAAATCTGTGTCACCTGAATTGGAACAATAAAAACCAAAAACAAATATATATACTATTTGGTGAAAAGAGAATTCTCTAATGTTCAATAATATCAATATGTTAAAAGCCTGTAGAAAGTTAAAACAAGCAACAAATATATAAAAATTTAATTACAAATTATTATTATTTTTTTAAATTCTAATTAGAAATTGATATTTCTCTGTAAAAAAAATTGAGGAAAGCATGAAAAGAAGAGAGTGAAGAATCTTATAAGAATTTATATTTACATATTTATATTTTTCATAGAAAAAGAGGAGAAAATAATGAAAAAGAAGAGAGATAAAAAAGAAAATTAGAATATTAAAAAGAGATAATAAAAACAAGCTGAAGAGAGAAAAATATTTATTTTTAGTATCATGGCTCTAGGGTTGTAGAATGAGAAGAGAGAAGAATTGAAGATGGAAAGACACTTTTTTTGTAAAGGTCTTTGAAAATCTTGGGGTGAATTATAGAATCTTTAAGAGATTTTGTATTTGTACTTTTTGCTTAAAATTTAGTGTGTGAAGTATTTTATAAAAGTCGTTAGAAATCATTGCCATTTTGAATATCTGTGACCTTCTAGGACTTCTAAAAAGTCTTGATTTAATACCTCATGACTTTTAAGGACATTCTATATTGAAAATATCTCAAGACTTGTGACTTTTTAGTTTTGATTGAATACACCTAAACTTTTTAATTCACTAAATTTTTTTAAATATCTAGATTGAAAACTCCCCTCCAATTAAAAATCAGTTGCTTATATATGTTGTTTGATATATTAGCTAATACTTGGGACGGTTCCGGCGTGCATCAATTGGCCCCCAACCTATTGACCGAGTAGCAAGTTGGTTCTCAACCTTCTACTATAGTCTCACAAATAGTCTCTATTAATCACCTCATCTATAAGTTTAAGCACTAATCTTAAGAGCATCTCTTTGATGTTTTGGTATTCACATTTCATCGCAACATATAAAAATCAATGACGGTTTTTGGTCTGAGTTTAGGATGTCATTTTCTCAGTATTCCCCTTGTATACATGTTTTTAGTCATTATTAACAAAAAATCTTGATCTATCCAAAAATTAAAATAAAATAAAGAGTTTCTCAAGCAAATTACTTTCAACTCTTCCCTGCAATTCAAGTTTGTCTTTCATCTAATTTTTGTTTCCTGCATTTAAATCTGGTTCTTCTACATGGTAAATCAAGGCTGGCATGTTTTTCATAGAATTACTTGAAGGACAACCTTAGGTAATGCTTGTAAACTATAGGTCCTCTGGTTTGATGATTATCTGCCAGCTTTATGAGGCAATATTCTTTCTTTTGTCTTCGTAATTAAGAAGTTAGTTTCTCTTCAATACCTAACTAATTTTGAACCAAATCTTTTTGCCAAATGTACGCAAACATAAATATGCAGCCGTAGTTAGTATCTGTTTAACAAGAATACTGTTAATAGTCTAATGGCATGACCCCAAAAGGGAGAGCAAAAATTAATTATGATAAAAAATTGGCACCCTTTAAGAGTGCATCCCTAATTGCATTCTGTTATTTATAAATTATATACATATTGTGTCTTATTTACCCCTTTAAGGTTGCTTGACCGGCAAATATTTCTGCTTTATGTCTGTCCGAATGTTGGTATTGCAAATGCACAAGTTTTGGGTATAGCTGAAATCGGTCAATATGACATAGAGAAGGCCAATTATTTTTGGTCATAAGTGCAACTCAGTTCATAGATTGCAACCTGCTTGAAATCAATTTGTTGTTATTTGGATTTTGGGAGACATCTAGGTATTTATAATGACATACTATATAGCAGATGAAATTAGTAGGAATTTAAATTATAATTTAATACGTTGGAGAGTCGGAGACTTGGGGTACTTCAGTAGTTAGAGGTGTTAGTTCTAAGGCACAACACATAATATGCCCTTTTTAGTAACAGTAGGAATATGGATAGTAGTAGAGTCGCTATACAGAACAATGTTGTGTTTAGGTAATTCGGAAGGAGCTCTTGAAAAGTATGTAATGCGTAGAATTAGATCAATTTGGATGAAAGAAGTGTTACAACGGTCTGTGTTATAGGAAGATTGAAAGAAGCTTAAAAGGTCAATTTTCCAAAAGAATCATCAGACTTTTATGCTTTAGAGTACTGAGCGTTGGAATTCTGAAAGGAAAACTGTCCATAAGATGAATATAGCAGGATATTAAGATGGATATCATGTATGACAGGACTAGAACTGATAAAATAATAAATGAGGATATATGCTAACAAGTAGAGGTCCACTGGCTGAGCATAAGTTATGGGTGACTTAGGGGATCAAGGCATGTCTGTTGGTAGTGTGAGACGCTTCTGTTTATAAGAGTGATGCAATATTAACAGAAAATGTTTATAAGAGGGAGAGGTCGACCAAAGTTAGTTTTGTCTGTTACAGCTGTGAATGATCTAGTTGCATTGTTCCAGTAGGAGTACAGATTCTCCAAAAAAAATCACTATTACAAAATTTATTCTCCCAAAAAATGGGGCTCAAACAGAGCCTTAGTTTGTCGTTTCACGTTGTTGAGCGCTGCACTTTGCTATATTCTGTAGTCTATGCTTACTCCTATACAATGTACACCAATAACGTAACATTTGTTTCTTTCTAAACTCTAATCCTAAATATCGTACAATCATTATATGTAATTGTTGTATATAGTTATGTTGTGGTGCCTAAAGTAATAGGATAAAATACTTTGTTGTATTACCTCTAAGTATCGAGGTGATTAATCAAAATGAATTTGCTTAATTTAACCAATAAAAATATTTAAGGAATTCAATCCTTTTGCTAGCCATGTGTCTACAGTTCTTGAAAAATGAAAATGAGATGAAAGAGTGTTTTACCCATTAATAATTGTGCTTAATAGTATGTGCGGGCCTTTATTAATTCAGTGGTCTTTTGTTTTACTTTAAAAAGGACGGTGATGTTTCTGCTCAAGAAGAAATGTTGAAGAGGCAGAGTAACAACTTGATCAGCGGACCTGCTAGCCGAAATATTTTCCAGCTAGTATGGGGCAAATGACATATCTTTTGTCTTTGGAGATGGAAAATTGGAAATTTGCTTGCCAAGGTTGATGTAAAGCAAAAGAAGTGGTACACATGTAGCTGTTTGCACTTCATCATAATACAAGGAGACCCGGTACATAAAATAATGCATGTAACAAATAGGATAGGACTCTGGGTCAGTTCCTTGTACATATTTAAAACTGATGGCCTGCCTTCAAAGTTTCGCTTGCCTGTTAGAGCAAGCATTTTATGTTCATGGAGTAGAATTTGCGTGGATATTCTTTCCTTCCCATGCAATCTGATTCAATGCCCTTTTTTGGGTAATTCTTTGATGATGATTTTGAAGTTAAATATGTTAAATACTTCTTCATTGTCCACTGTCGTCTAATTTTCTAGATGCCTTGCCCATAGAAGCTTAAATACTTACCAACCATAAATCATATTTAGGCTGTCTTGGTCGCTTGATTTATATCATGGTTCCCACTGTTATTTTTGGGCTGATTCCTTGTTTGTTTATGTTGCTGGTGCTCTTCGTTGAATGTTATGCACATTCTTGGCAAGCATGCGCACAAGAACCATTTTTATTTTTTATCAAAGCATCTTTTCCATTACTCTCCTCAATTTATCGTACATTTACCAATGCTTTAAAAATCAGCCCGGTCTGTCCAGTTTGACAGGAAAAACTGGGAATTGGCTTGGCGTACTGGTCTGGTTCTTAGTCTAACAGCTGTTCTTCAGAAACCAGGCTGCAATCAACTCGCTCAACACAGTTTAGATTCACATATAAAAATCAGACAATCTATTGAGAAACAATGGAGAAGCTATTGAGAAAGTACAAGTGCTCTTAAAGTTTTACCGTGTTCTTTCCTTACAATATACGCATACAATTTCAATTCTTGCGTATTACTAGTATTATTTTTTTCAACTTCTGATGAATCGGAAGCTGTCTTCAACCTTTCTTGTGTTTGCGTTTACATACTGCAAAATGAAATAAACATTTCAAAAAATTAATTCACATGTGTATTTTCACTTTTAAATCGAATGGATATTGATAACCTATTGATGTTCTTATTGAATCACGTATCTTTAAAATTTAAGCAGATAAAGATTTGGGTTCAAGTTTAATTGTGTAAGACATTCGATGAATAAAATGTGTATGAACTAACCTCAACTTTTAGCTCTTTATTTGTTGCATGAACTCTTGTGTATCCAAACGCGGAAATCCTAACCAAACTCCATGGATTCCCCTGTCCATCACGAAGAAAAAACAACCCCATGATTCCATTATGTATTTTAGTATTTCCATGGAAAAATCGCACCTATGGTTTTCGTTTTAGACTTAAACGAGCATTTGAATTCCATTTAATTTCTCGACATTTGAGTCTCTAACATCTGGTAACATTTATGTCCCAAGACATGAATTTCGTTGAAGATCATCCTTAATTAATTGCATAAAGACATCTCATGCTACGAAAGTTGAAAGATAGAACTCTAATGTCAAGAAAAATTGACTGAGGAGCCGAGTTCGATATTTGAGATGACGATGAATGTGGGGGCTGGATGAGGAGTTTCTATGAGGTTGTAACTACTTACATTAGAGGAGAACTCATCCAAGCTAAAACCAGCCATTCCAATGACTGCATGAACTGGTGCACTATACTTGGTGTTATCATATGTATCAGTTCCATTCGTATCTTTCTTAGGCATTGCTTTGCACAGATTCTTATAAACAGCACAGGTTCTTTCATAGTTGTGAACATGGCCAAACAGAACCAGATCAACCTGTAGACACATGTATGTTTCCAGTTTATGTCAATGAATACAATTAATGATGAAACCAATACTTACTGAAATTTGTGTTCACGAGGTTAATTACCTCGTTGGCTAGTAGCAATGGCTCCATGGCTTGGACAAATTTGTCGTCGACACTTGGCAAAAGAATGTTTCCTTCGTTGGAGGAATACATGGGCCTGTGCCTGTAATCGACTCACAATATTAATCAATTTCATTGAACTTGCTGGCTATTTGTGCCTATTTTAGGCTGACATGTAAAATTAGTGTAATTTATATTATGAATAAATTCATACATGTTTCTTTGGGGGCTTTTCTTACTGGGATTATATTAAGTAAATATAGCATTGAATTGTATGGAATAGTCAAATTTAGATTCAGGTAGTTGACTCCATGCTTATTATAGGCTATTCATGAAATATCTCATCACGTTTAAAGAAGACGAGCAGATTTTCAGTTAAAGGTTAGCCAAATCAATATGCAGTTTTAACTTACCCTGTGAATATTAACCATGGAGTTCTTGATCGATCAACTGTAGCCATGTCCTTTTTCATCCATTCATACTGTGCAAGGACAAAATGCAAATTAAGTGCAACGCTTATTATTTTGTTTCATAAGACGGCAAAGATGTAAGGTTATGTTTGGGATTAGTATTAGACATTATTGAACAGTACTAAACAATACTTTGTTGTCTACTATTATATCGTCCACAACTAAATGAGGCATAGGTTGGATTGTTGAACAACGTAAAAGAAGGGAATCTATGTACCTGTTCTGAGTTTTGTGTCCAATTATGCTCGGTTGAAATTACTGTAAAGTGAACGCTCCCTTGCTCTATGGAATACCATGGCTTATCCTTTGCAACTGCTGGCATTGGAAAATATGTCTCGTAAGGTACCCCACACTCTCCGCCAGAGTCTGGAGTAAAATAAACCGAGCCGGAGTCTCCATAATCCCTGAAAGATTATACTTCAAACTTTCATCAATTCGTCTAAAAGTTTAAATTGTACCAAAACCATTTTCTCGTTAAATGTGTGAACTAACACTAAAACATTTTTAAAGAAACAACACACCTCTCATGGTTCCCAATTGCAGTCATATAAGAAACTTTAGAGGCAACTGGGCTGATTTGGTGAAGGAAAAAATCCCATTCTACTAGAAAACCTGTGGCATAGCTTATGTCTCCAATGTGAAATATCGAGTCGACCCCACCAGATGACAGTTCGTCGGCCATAGCTTCGATGACTGATAATGATCCTGGCTATATTTTTCACCCAAAATTAGGCCATTTTTAGTCATATGCATTATATTCATATTTTGTGTAACTGATATAACCATATGTATTACCTGTATGTAGTGTTCAGTAGAATTATCACGAGGAGCCTTGCCCATGTCTCCAAATGCAAGAAATTTAAGTTCATCTGATCCACCAGCAGGTGGTGTTTTGAATGTTGTCCAATTACTCCATCCACTTGAATCACTGTATTATACGTACACATTTATGTTTAATACATGCATTTCTTAATAATATACAACAAATTTTTTAGGGTAAAAATTTGAACGAATCGTCGAATATTTATGCCTAAGTTTCAACTGGGTTACTAAACTTCATTTGATCGCATTTATTATCCACCTGCCATATTTTTTTTTTTAAGGCGATGATGATTGACGCAGTGACTTGATCAGCCTAAATTACAAATTCAGCTAACCAATTGACAAAATGAAGGTCAGTAATCCGCTTGAACTTAGAAGGCAAGTATGGTGTTACACAACTTTTTTTATCGGTCGATATAAAAAATATTTTCATAAAGCATTGGATTTTCAATTTCATTTTTCCTCTTTTTATTTTGACTTGGAAACAAAAAACAAAAATTACCTTCCATATCTGTAGGAGTACTTGGTCGAAGGGTTGAGTTCTGTCATTACTGCTGAATGAATGTAGCCAGGGTCATGCCACCCAAAATCCTTGGCAGGACTTTGTAAGTAGGAAGCTTATTTTAAAAGAAAAATCATTTTAGAAATTTCAAAATTTACAATAATAATAATATCAATTCCTTCTTGAAGCTAACAAAACATTAACATAGAATGAAGATGCCAATCACGCTAATATAGTTTAATAATATATGGTATAATAAATTTGGTCCCAACACAATTCAACTGTTGCACAAATTTTCTTGTAGAATAATGCTAACTAACACTATTGATGCTACAAAATCTGTTTATATGACATTAAGTGATAGACTTAATAAAAGATAGAATTAAATGATTTATTTAATTGTACCTTTCATTTAACGTCATATTAATGCAATACAGACTAATGTTTGACGCCGGTGAATGTGATGTTAAATAGATATCTTGATTAAATTATTTGGTTGTCCTTAAAAAAGTAACTTACTATTGCACATATCACTTTGTGAAAATGTAGAAACAAGTGAGGTTGCTGATTTTCCATTTCCATACTGAACAAGTTGCGGCTGTTGATTTCCACTCACCCACGTTACTCTCATCTGCAAGTATCACAAATATTGAAAAATGCATTATATTCATCATATATTGAAAGCAATAAATGCAACCATTTAATTTCCATTATGACATTATTATAGAGATAAATTTTGGATCAAGATTTCAATTTTTTTAAATCAAACATACTTGAAATTAAGGTTTTTTTTTTTTTTTTTTGCTTGAAATTTTATGTAAGACTAATTTTTTGTTGAGCTTATTCTAAAATATAAGCTTCTTACAAGTAAAGTTATGTTTAGTAAAATAAGTTAGAAATTTATTATTACTTTATGGTGGTTAAGCTAAGATGCACGAACTAAATTCACAATTTTTTTTTTTATTGGGCGATTTCAGTTTTGTTACTTGTTTTTCTTAGTTTAATTCATTCATATAACCTCAAATTCACCAAAAAAAAAAAAAAAAAAAAAAAAACACTTGGTTATATTGAGTTTCTCTTTAATGCCTACAGTTTTGTATTTTCTTGAGTAAAAAATAACGATGGACAATTTATTTCTAAAAACCTTAGCAGTTCGATCTTTTTAATAACTTTTAGGAGATTGAGGAGATGAGATGTGAAATAAACAAACATTTAGGAATGTAGGAAATATAATTATCGAAATATACAAATATTTAGTAAAACTACAATACTAAATACTACTAAGCTTTTTCTTGACTTTCCTTTTTAGTTGTTAAAATTATAAGTTGATACAAATTAGTAGTAGATAAATAGTTAGTATTTCCTACAAAAAGCGTGATTAAATAACTTTTTAGCAACTAAAAAAGAAACCTCAACTGTTAGGATTTGTAACAAAAATTTTATGTGATTTAGGAGTTTGTTGCATGTAGGAAGTTTGATTAATTTTGGTTTAGAAGTTCGGTTTGATTAGGAATCATATATTATCATGTTTTGGGAGTTTGATGGGAGTTTGATTGAGTAAAGGACTTATTGGATGGATGAAATATGTGTTTTGGAAATACTAGGATAGAGCCGGAAGAAAAAAGGAAAGAAAAACGCGAATGAGAAAATTAGACAGGGCCCTGGCACTAGGTTGGTGGCGCCTAGGTGCTGGGCGGTAGCGCCGCTGCGACATAATTTGACTCGATTTTGGTTTCGACGCGATTTTGGAGTCCTACCTCATCCATAACTTCGTGATTTGGCTTCTATAAATACTTCACAAGGTATAGGCACTTAAAAGGGCAATACACAAGGAAATTAGGTGACTCTATAAAGANTTGTAAGACAATTGTTGGCGTTTGGTATAATAAAATTCTCCTCTTCCATAATATTCTTGGTTGTTGTGTGATCCATTAAAACTTCATATTGCTTATATTTTATTTTTTAATTATTTGGCCGGTTTCATAACAAGTGGTATCAGAACTATTCTGGTATCAGCTTCGTTTCCCAATAAGTAATATCAGAGTCAAGGATTTTTTGGTGGTTTCTTGGGAGGTCCAAATTGGTTATTAAAGCAAGGTTTGAACAATGTCGATTGTTCAGGGATGGCATCTTTGAAGTTTGAAATATCCGCTTTTGGATCGCAACAGTAGATTTTCGTTGTGGCAAATCAAGATGCGAGCGGTTCTAGTTCAATTGGATCTTGATGATGCTTTGTTGGGGATTGATAAAATGCCTACAACAATGACAGCATAGGAGAAATGACGGAAGGATCGGAAAACCCTATCTCAAATACATCTTCATCTTTCTAATGAAATTCTTCAGGGCGTGGTAAAGGAGAAAAGTGGCGCTGCATTATGGTTGAAGTTGGAGCAGCCTTGTATGACAAAGAGTTTGACAAGTAAGTTACACTTGAAGCAGTACTTGTATTTTTATCGCTTGACGGAAGGTAGATCTTTGGAAGGTCATCTACCGATGTTCAAAGGAATCGTCGCTAATTTGGAAACAATGGAGGTTGAGTATGATGAAAAGGACTTGGGGTTGATATTGTTATGATCATTGCCACCTTCATATATGATTTTTAGAGATACCATTCTCTTTAGTCGGGATACTCTTACAATTGATGAGGTGTATGATGCGCATTATTCCAAGGAGAAGATGAAGCATCTGGTCGTCAGTTCTGAAGCTCATGGAAAGGGTCTCGTTGTTCGTGAGAGGAAGACGGGTAGTCATGGAAGGGGCAGAGTTAAGGATAGCAACAACGGTATAGTCTGTTGGTATTGCAACAACAAGGGGCACATGAAGAGGGATTGCTATGAGTGGCGAAACAGGTTTGCTACTAAGGATCATAATGAAAAATCAAAAAATTCCAATAAAAGAGGACTGTAATGGAGATGGAGAATTGTTGGCGATTACTAAAGGTGACTCTAAACCTGACGATGATTGGATTCTTAATTCAGCTTGCACTTTTCATATGTGTTCAAACTGAAATTGGTTTTCTTCATATGAAACAGTTACAAGGGTTCCGTGATGATGGGAAGCAATGAGCCTTGTAGAATTGCTGGGATTGGTAACGTGAAAATCAAGATGGTTGATGGGAAGGTTAGAACACTTGGTCAGGTTCAACATGTTCTAGGTATCAACAAAAATTTAATTTCCTTGATTACTCTTAATGCAAAGGGGTACAGGTATATCGGTGGAGGTGGAGTCCTGAAAGTTAGCAAGGGTGCCCGGGTTATTTTAAGAGGACGGAGAAAGTCTCAATTTTATGTGTTTGAAGGTTCGACGATCGCGGAAGAAGCAGTTGCAGCTTATGGTTTAGTAAACGGTAACTCATGAAGAGTTGTTGGTGATTGGGTTATTCGTGGTGATTCGGACAAGGCTTTTAGAACCTCGGGTGGAGCTCGTTGTGATCTTGTTGATCATGTTGTTCATGGTGGTTCAAATAGGTTTATTGACTCGGCTGGAGTTGGAAGTGAACTGGATGATTCAAGCAAGGATGACGCGCAAGGTAGTTCTGCTGGTTTACAGGGCTTGAATGTAGTTCACAGTTGTTGAGTGTGCCCCGGCGGGGGCATGGTGTGTCCGGTGGGGACATGGTGAAAGAGTTGGAGAATGACTTGAAGAGTGGAGCTTAATTTCTTGTTATGAAATTTGTGTCAAGGTGGAGTTTGTTAGGATTTGTGACA
>CAIGRN010125992.1:0-19730 GCA_903798345.1 Fraxinus anomala | reverse complement strand
AAATCTTCACTATAAATATTACACACGCATACTACATACATGCACAGATTGAATTATTTAGACTGTCATTTCGAGGACGTGAGTAGGACTATTTTTTTGTCATAATATATAGATTCGCATAGAAAAAAAAAAACATTAATAATATTGCACAATAAATACGATATAATTTATACAAAATAATAAATTATATAATAAATTTCATGGTTCCTACTTATGTCAAGAATATAAATTAATAATCTCGATTAGATAATCAAATAATATATTTCTAAAGTTTCTTTTTAAGAATATGATGTTTTCTTCTAGAAGTCTGTTATTCAATGTGTTCAATTAATATCCTTTATCTATATAAAATTTATAGTGTGTTTATTAATATAAGTTGTCATAATTAGGCCATGTGAATGCACATGGACTTAAAAGTGCACTACTTCTTATTAAATAGAAAAATTAATAGAGTCGTGTATATTTTATTGAGAATAAAAGTCTTATATTTATAGAGAAGAATAAAAGTGCAAGAGATACAATGATCATGATAACTACGACTATAGGGGACAAAATTGTCTTTAATATTTAGCCCTTGTTTGAGCTCTATTTTTGGGGGGAAATGTATTTTGGAATAGTATTTTTTTAGAATGTATGGTTAAAAAATAAAAAATAAAAATTTACGTGTAAAATTATTTCATTGGAGAATGTGTGGAATTGAAAATGAATTTTTAATAAAATGGGGCTCAAACAAGAGCTTAATATGTAATTTACTACTCTTTATTTGAATGACTCGTTACTAATTTTTTAAAAAGTATAAAGCGTGACTAGGCGAAATGATTTCCTGAAAAGACTCTCCCAGCAATTTCTTGGTTCTACTTTATTTTCCTATGGTCCAATTTTCTGCATGAGCTTCAAAATCAAGACCTCTATGTGTGCTAGGTGAAGTGTCGCCACTAGGAAATATACGTCAAATACCCAAAAACCGTAGCCTTGGTGAAAACTTGTTAGTAGACTTGGTAGATATTCTCGTCAAATTGATACCTAGACTCTCTGCTCTCTCTACATTTTTTTTTTTTTTTTTAATCGTGTCGATTGCTTCTTTAATTTGTTTCACTATGATCATGGTTGCGAAATGTCATGGATTGATGCCAATGGTAGCGGTACAAATTCTCTTCTCGTTGGCTGCTAAATTTATAAGAATCATGTATTTTTATTCTTTTGTTACTTGTAGTACATAAACTTGATTTCAATTCGAGTTCAAAATTATTCGCGCACAAGAGGTTAATATTATTCACTACCATCTAATCCATCTTAGGAAACAAAGATTGTTTAATTACCCAAGAGGTACGATACCATTGTTCACTAACAAATCGGGAATATTCACCTAAATGTTCTAATTATCAAGGGCATCTCTAATGAGAGGTTATATTTGGTGTAAAACATCAAATTTAGTGTAAAAGCTCCTACAATGGTACCCTAAATATAGTGTAAAAGATAGTGTGATGAATAGTGTTACACCAAATATTATAATTTTTATTTAAACCTAATTTAACCCTATTTTGCTCCCTTTTACACTCTATAAAAGTTGTTTCTTCCATTTATGTCTTTATTTAAGATTTTATTATTAATATATGTTAATTGATTCATAATTATTTTAATATGATGATTATTTTTGTTTAATATTTATTTATAATTTGTAATCAATTATTAAGTAATAATTATTTCAAAAATAAATTAATATACTAATTCTTATGAATAAGTAACAAAATGCATTGTTATTCTCGTTATATGTAATTTTCCTTCAACGTTTAATGTAATTTTATTTTATTAATAAATGTAATATTTTATTTCATTAAATATAATTTCTAATTTAATGATTTTTTAAAAATAAATTTTGATATAAAATAATTCAAAATAAAATTTGATGTAAAATTTAGTATAAAACCATCTCCAAATTTGGAGTAACTTTTACACCAAAATTTGTATAAAGTTTGGCGTAACCATTGGAGAGGTTATAAATTTGGTGTAAACAAGTGAAGATTTTAAGTGATGAAAATGCAAGTATGCACCTGGTTCGTAAACTGGTAACTCAAAAAAAGAGCTACAGAATAGAAAAATGGGATAATTCTAGTACATATATGATTTAGCTCATTAGAGTATAGCCAACAAATATAGCTTGGTAGATTCGGCTAATGCTGTTTTCAGTCTTTGTTACTTTTTTGAGTTTTTGTAACGTTTTTTAGTTCACTTTTTTAAATTTATGTCATTTTCAACTTATAAAGTATTGTGTTCCTAATATAAAGTTATTTAAAGTATTGTGTTCCTAATATAATGTAATTTATGTCATTTTTAGTTAATAGAAATAAAGCATAATCACAAAGAGACAACATGTAGAAAAAAAAATCAGCAATCCCTTTGGATCTATTCTAAGTTTTGATTTGTGTTAAATATTGTTTGTCACTTTTTAAAAAAAAAATCACTTTTTTTAATTTAAGAATACATCTTTGGCTAAACTGTCAATTTGCTTATAAGAAATTTCTTTTAGATGTTATTTGTTTTGTATTATGTTAAATATGAATTAAGCTTTCTTGATATAGAAAGTGGCATTGTATGTCAGACAAACATCACTTTTTTTTATTAAAAAAAAAAATTTTGTCACTTTTTAATAATAAAAAAAAAGTAATATTGTATTACATTTTTTTAATTAAAAAGTCTCAATTTTTTATATGATTTTTCAAAAGACTCGTAATTTTAAGAATATTTTTGTAAGTTACCCCAAAATATAGGATGCAGAAGTGTGTTGCATGTGCTAGAAACAAGTTTGATCTTTAGAACATTTTCGACCTATTCCGAAAAATATTAATTCTAGCCCCTCACTATTAAGTGGTTGGAGAGACACGCCTGTGAATTGCTTTGAAAGCCCTACACATTATTTTGTATATGGCGGCCACATTAGTTTCCAAAATTGGCCATTCATTCCTACGCCTCACTCGTATAAGGCTAACATAGGACACCCAGTATGCATCAATGAGTTAATTCAAAAACTGTTTGGAAAATCGGGGTTACAAAAATAGTTCACAGAATATGTGTTGGCAAGATTTCAATTCGAAAGCTAGTTAGATAAGACAAGATAAAGACAGTTATTCACAATTAATACAACGAGTCAAGTGCTAAGACTTTCCTTTGATTCAATCTCGAAAATGTCCCATCCATAGGTTTCTTTGTATATAGAGTACCTAACATGAACTATGATGATGAAAATATAAAGGACGTGTGAATTTAGAACATGTTTGATTCTTATTTTTTTTAAATTCATTTGTTCTTAAACTCATTCTTAATCATACATTTTATGAGATTCATAACTTTTATCAACTTTTCATTCATATATTTCATCAATTTTATCCAACTTTTGCACAAGGTTGCATGGCACTTTGAATATGGCTTTGGAGGCCCTGCTTAGCTTGCTCAATTTGACTTTGTTCCATATTACAAATTTCTTTCAAATTTGAACATTGCCTTTCTCCAAGTAGTATGACTTTCTATCATCATTCGTTTCGAACTCAATAATGTACACTTCAATCTCCTGATAATGTTTAATCACAAATTCAATTTTTGAGCAAATGATAAAGTTGAGGGATTGTATGCTAATTTCATTTTTATTAATTGCACCACATTTTTATTGTACGAAAAGGTCCATGACCTTTACTTATTATCACATTTATATTCTCAATTTTTTATTGCATTCCAATTCTTAAATTAATGCAAGTTGTCCTTGATGAAGGTTTGTGTCTAATAATTTCATTATGATGGAGTAAAAATACTTATTTGTCTCTCATACTTTTAAATAAACTAAAATTATATATAATTAAGCTTAAATATTTGTTCATCGTTTTAAAGCACTCAATAATATATTTTGAATGAAAATCGAGATTAAGGACATCATTTGCTAGTTAATGAAAGGTTAAAGATAATAATATGATGGGGGAAAATTGAGGATATAAATATTTTAGTGAATAAATGTAAAGAACTTTTAATGTAATTAAAAAGGTGATTTATATAAAAAGATATAGTATAAATATAAAGCTCCTAATTTTTACGACGAGGTTAATATAATTTTGTAATAGAGGGTGTGTTATAGAAAAAAGGATTCTAGTGTTGGAATCTAACTTTTTTAAAATAAGCACCCTAGGAACAAATGACATTGTGAGAGGGTTGTGTCTTGATCCCTTAATTTAGTATACAAGGCTTAGTCAAACTATGTGCGTTTTTTGTTACATGCACATATTTTACGTTTCTCATAAAAAGTAATCACAACTTACATGTGAGGGATATGTTGAAGTTCAGATTTAGATAAATAAATGTGTCTTTCTCAACAACAACTTAAGCTATTACGTGAGTCGATTCAACCTATATATTAGACATTTGTTATTTCGAAGTGATAATCTTGAAGTTATGTATTATATGCCTTCATCAGCTCTATCATCTCAAGATTTTCTTCCAATTTGGGAGTTCTAATTGAAGTTCTTCTGCAATAAAGATTGCTAACTAGTTCATGGACATTTCTATCATATGTTTCTTCTCGTGGTAGCACATGCTAAAAGCTTGTTTAGGAAGTGTTGTAAATGGTTTAATTTATAAATAGATATAATTATGGTGGAAAAGTGGACTCTACTTATGAATCCTATAAAATGTTTAAAGGTGTGTTTTATGGATATTATTGAAGAAAGAATATATTTTAAATAGTGATATGATAGAAAATATGTGGTTAAAAAATAAGAAAAAATTATTGATATGATGAAAAATATTATTTTATTGAAAAAATGTGTTGCTGCTCCTGTTTTAATACATTACTTTGTTACTACATAATTGTTCATTGTTGATAGTTCATTAAACAATTTGGGTGACCAAATTGAACTTTTGAAAAAGCTGAAGGATTAAATTACTTTTAAATAATAGATGGACAAGCAAATTGAAGTTAATAAATAGTTTAAGGATGAAATTAATAATAAGTATAGTTTGATGACCAAATTGAATTTATAAAAACTTGAAGGATGAAATTGCATTTAAATATATTTAGATGACCAAATTGAAGTTTCAATGTAGTTGAAGGATGAAATTGCAATTAATGTAGTTCGATTACCAAATTGAACTTTTGAAAATGTTGAAGGATAAAATTGTTTTAAATAGTAGTTAGATGACCAAATTGAAGTTAATAAATAGTTGAAGGATGAAACTGCTTTTAAACGTTTGATGATCAAAATTAAGTTTTGAAAAAGTTGAAGGATGAAATTGCCTTTAAACGGTAGTTGGATTACGAAATTGAACTTTTGAAAAAGTTGAAGTATATAACAGATGGATGACCAAATAGTTAGAGGATGAAATTTCATTTAAAAGTATAATTGGATGACCAAATAGTTAGAGGATGGATTGATATTAATTAACTTTTGAAAAAGTTGAAGGATGAAATTGCTTTTCAATAATAATTGGATGACCAAATGGAACTTATGAAAAAACACTAAAGATAAAATTGATTTTGAAAAATAGATGGATGACCAAATTGAATTTAATTAATTTGAAGGATGAAATTACATTTAATGTATAGATGGACTACCAAATTGAACTTTTGAAAAAGTTGAATGCTAAAATTGCTTTTAAATAATAGATTGATAACCAAATCAAATTTAATAAATAGTGGAAGGATGAAAATGCTATTAAAGTAAAGTTGGGATGACCAAATTGAAGTTAATAAATAGGTGAGGAGGATGAAATTGCAATTAATGTATAGCTTGATTACCAAATTGAGCTTTTCAAAAAAGTTGAAGGATTAAATTATTTTAAAGAATAGTTAGATGACCAAATATTAAGGATGAAATTGATTTTAGATAATAGATAGATGACCGAATTGAAGTTAATTAATTGTTGAAGGATGAATTCCATTTAATTTATAGTTGGATTACCAAATTAAGCTTTTCGAAAGCTGAAGGATGAAATTGCTTTTGGGAAATAGTTAGATGACCAAAATCAACTTTGGAAATAGGTGAAGGATGAAATTGCTTCTCTGTAATAGTTGGAAGACCAAATTAAACGATTAGAAAATGGAGGACGAAATTGCATTTAATGTATAAACTGGATCACTTAATTGAACTTTTGTAAATTTGAAGGAAACCCTGAACCCTACTCTAACCCTAAAACCCTAAGCTTAAACCCTAAAATCCCTAAACCCTAAACCCTAAAATTCTAAAACCCTAAACCCTAAGCCTAAACCCTAAACCCTTCAAGTTTTCCAAAAGTTTAATTTGGTCGTCCAAATATTATTCAAAAGCAATTTCATCCTTGAACTTTTTCAAAAGTTCAATTTGGTATTTAAACTATTATTCGAATGCAATTTCATCCTTCACCGTTTGCAAAGTTCAATTTGGTAATCCAACTAGTATTTAAAAGCAATGTCATCCTTCAACTATTCCACAAGTCAATTTAGTCATCCATCTATTATATAAAAACAATTTCATCCTTAGCCTTTCCAAAAGTTCAGTTTGGTCATCCGACTATGCTTTAATAGCAACTTTGTCCTTCAACTATTTATTAACTCCAATTTGGTCATCCATTTATTATTTAAGTCTATTTCATCTTAGAACGTTTTCAAAAGTTTAATTTGGTCAGGCAACTATAGATTAAAATTTAATTTCATCATCCAGCTATTATTTAATAGCAATTTAATCCTTCAACTATTTATTAACTTCAATTTGGTCATTCTTCTATTTCATCCTTCAACTATTTCGAAACTTCAATTTGGTCATCCAACTATGCTTTAATAGCAACTTTATCCTCAAGATATTTATTAACTTCAATTGGGTCATCCATCTATTATATTTAAAACAATTTCATCTTATATACAGAAAATGTAATTTCATCCTTCAACTATTTATTAACTTCAATTTGATCATCCAACTACTATTTAAAAGAAATTGCATCCTTCAACTTTTTTCAAAACTTCAATTTTGATTTCAATGGTCGTCAACATCGTCGGCGTCGGCTTCAGCTTCTTCGTCGGCGTCGCAGAAACCTGTCATCGGTGGGCTTTCGGCCTTGCTTTCTTCTCCATCAGTGAAATCCTCGAGTTATTCGAGTGGAGCAGAAGAATTAGGGTCATTATGGCACGAAAGAAACGAAGAATTGGGGTCACCTTTTCGGTACGGTCTATCATTGGAGATTTGAGAATTTCTTGGGATTTAGATTCAATACCGTCGAGGAGTAGAGGATTGTTCAATGGATTTGTCAGGCACGCCATGGGTTCATGCGTTGCCTATGATTCTTCACCGGGTTTTCAAGTGAAGGGTTTCCATCCATCCCCTTCATCAACTATTTCCAGTGATGAGCTCACGTTTAACGTGGAAGATCGTTTTGTGGAGGAGTTGGAAATGCTGCCTTATGCAAGAGACGTGCTTCAGAAGCGCAATCTAAGCATTTAATTTTCCGGGATGATTTTGTCATCAAGGCTTTTTATGAAGCTGAAAAAGCCCATGGAGGCCAGGTACTTTACAATTACCTCTCTAGTTAATGGCTTTTTGTGAGGAAATTAATACTAATTGAATTTGGGATTGCGGCAGTGTTGATTTTGCAAATAAATGCTGGCAAGTGGGCATCCTTATTTGCAGCACTGCGTGGAGACTGCAGTTTTGCTAGCAGCGATTGGGGCAAATGCTACCGTTGTTGCTGCAGGGCTTTTGCATGACACAGTTGATGATTCTTTTGTGTCTATTGATTTGGAGCTGGGGTTGCTCAGTTGGTAGAAGGGGTAAATAAATTGATTCTATCAACTTTTTTTTATAAATTGTTATTTAGATTGATGTTGCTCAGTTCAATGAAATTCCATTTAAGCTAATCATGCGAGGATATGTTCTTCAAAACTTTATGATCTGTGATTGTATGTTTACATGAAATATTACCTAACTTTGTCTAGTTTGGATGTTAATGATATGTTTGCCATTGTAAACTCAAGCTGTTAAATGCTCTCTCCGTTTTTGGTGGGGGCACGAAAGGGCTAATTGTGATTCTTTCCTTATTTACTGATACGTCGCTGGGTTTTCACATTGTGAATGAAAGGGATGCCATAAAGAATACGACGCATTGACGAAGAATTGCTCATAATGACAGTGATCCCAATGTTGATAGGGAATTTAGTCATGACTGTAACTTAGGATGTTAAACATTATGTGATGATATATGAGAGGCCCTGGCTTGTCGATAAGTCTGCAGGGACTTGTTCAATTTATGTGAAGTACTTTTCTTTGCAACTCTAGTTGAGAAGCTGATTGGCGTAAATGTAGAATGATATATTGAGTTTCTTCCAGGTGTCTAAATTGAGCCACTTGAGCAAGCTTGCATGTGAGAATAACACTACCAGTAAAATTGTTGAGGCAGACCGTTTGCATACCATGTTCCTTGCAATGGCCGATGCTAGGGCTGTTCTCATAAAACTGGCAGATCGATTACATAACATGATGACCTGGGATGCATTACCTTTAATCAAGCAACAATATTTGTGAAGGAAACTTTGGAAATATTTGCTCCACTAGCCAACCGATTAGGAATCTCTACTTGGAAAGAGCAACTTGAAAATCTCTGTTTTAGATATCTCAATCCAAATCAGCACCAAGAAATGTCATCCAAACTTGTGAAGTCCTTTGATGAGGCTATGATTTCTTCTGCAGTAGATAAACTAGAGCAAGATCTGAAGAGTGATGCCATTTCTTATCACTGTCTGTCTGGGCGCCATAAGAGCTTGTATAGCATCTATTCCAAGATGTTAAAGTATGCTCTATTTCTCTCATACACTCCCGACACACAGAGTTAGCAGTCTCACATACAAAAAGAAACATACCAATATCTTCTCGCTGTAACGTATGAGTGGAGGACTAATGGTAGGTTTCCCATTAGGAGATTTCCAATTGTTTTTAGCGTTCAAGGGGTCTTATTCTAATCCCACCTTCATATTAGTTTTGTTAGGAATTTGAGTACATCACTTTCTTGAGTTCCAGGGAATTGTGTTATTAGGGAATTAATATTTTAAAATCCAATGGATTTGTAATGCTTGATACGACAAATGATCTGGTGTTTGGATCTTGCAGATGTCTGGGTTCCCAGTGAACTCGACTGTTATGGATCCGTTAGAAAGAACTGGTTGATGTAGTTCTAGATGGACAACCTATGGATTTTCCGTGAAGGAAGAGTCGAGGCCACGGCTGAACCATGAGCCAGTTATTGATCCCACCTGCAAGCTAAAAATGGGGGGTGTAGTGGAATTAACTCAGGCCATCCCGGACGTATGTACAATAGGTGTCTTACCATATGAAGCACGGTGCCTGCTACCATTGGTAGGTTAAGAAGTTGATCCCTTGGTTCATCCAGTTGTATTATGCCATCGATGAATGACTAGTTATTCTTGTGTATAAACGATAATCATTTGTACAAAATAGCTTATTGTTTATGTTTACAAAGATAAATGGTCATATGGAACTAAAGGGATTATCTTTAAGCTAGTTTTTCATTTGCATTAAGTTAAAAGTTTAAAAAAGTTAAGTAACTTTTTATGTACGCATTTTATTAGACCTACTAGTACCTACTTCTCTACCACTCATTTCTACTTGTTTAAAATGAGTTGAAGCATACGACGTTATTTCCTACCAATTTTATTAAGCTAAAAATGAGCTAATGCAACTCTCTACTTAATGGAGGATTTGATGTTATTCCCAAATTCTGATGAGAAACATAACGAGCAGAATAAGTCTACACATCCAACCAGTCAATGAATTCAACGGTTGCACCACCTCGACTGGACAATTGACATAAAATATCTGTTAAATTAACATTTGTAAGTCTAGAAGACTAGTGCTTACTGCTTAGTTTGTGAAATAGGAACACCAATTGAAACCAAAAGAGCAATTTTAAGTTTGTAATATCAGCCACTAGCAAAAAAGAACAGGCCAGTCCTACTATATAGCAGGAAGCAAATGAAAAATGTCACGTCGACTGCATAGCAGAAGACTAAGCCCCTATTTGACAACCATTATTAGACATCAATTTATAGTGAGATAGCTCGATTTCAAATAAGAACATTGTATGTATCAAGTGCAAAAATACATCCTTATGTCAACCAGAGTAATGCATATACGAAAGTACTTTTCGCTAGGGAGATCATTGCTGAGATCTCATCCTTGTGTACAAAAACAAACTTATCTTGGACGTTTAGCTGCAAGCGGAAAAGATACTCGCTGCGGGGTGCCTTGGGGAATATCTCTGCGGTCTTGGGAAACGTTGGGATTGGGATTGGGATTAGGGGTGGGATCAATACCTTCGTCATCGTCCTCTGTTTCTTCAATTGGGTGGCTTCGCTTCTTTGGAATAGCCAGTTGGTAATTTGGACTAATCAAGGTATCCTGTTCTGGAGGAAGAGGAATTTCAGGCCCTGCTATTGATTTTGGCAACGGGATCTTATTTCTATTCCTTGCCAACTCGAGTAGCACCTGATGAGTAGCGGATTTGAAATTTTTATTTGATCATTCAACAACTTTCACATATTAAATATGAAAACAGAAGCATGTCTGATTGAGTGGACACTTTCGGAAAAACAGCATGATAAAAAAAAATAAATAAATAAAAAAATAAAAATAAAAAATTCCCCATATTACCAAAGCATTTAAAAACCACCTCAAATTTCATCACAAGTAGGCTATCAAAGCTTCATTGGAGTGAAAAAACTGAATACTATCAGGAAGTAGTACAATCTTGATGAGAAGTGTAAAAGAAAAATTCATTACTCTAACTTGTATATAATGTGGTCCTAGTGATGAGATATTATGATGGAGCTCCTAAAATCAAATCAGTACGATCCAGAGTTCAAATTTATCACACTTCCAAATATTATTACACATTTAAACCTAATATATTATCCAAATGATACATACAGTTGTTCTAAAACAGATGATTGAAGTCACATTGTAAAAAATCCAGGAAAAAACAAGAGTAAGTAACACATCATGGAAAAGTATAGTAAACTTACCTCTCGAGGTGGAGGTTGCGAGAAACTAAAATTGACTTTAGACTGAATCGCGAGTTTAATATCATCAGAGTCAATTGTAGACTTCCCAGCATGTTCAGAGTAGACTTGTGCATCTGTTAGAACATCAACAACATACCGATACCACAGTTCTAAAAACTGATGCACAACACGAGGCTCGTAGTCATCAACATTCATAGATTTAAGTAGTGTCTTTACAACTTTTGCATCTCTTGGTATGTCCTCTTCTCCTCCCTCTGCCATCTCCTCCACACTTGTTCCCTACAGAAACAAATTTCCAACATAATTTCTCTTTTAGACTAAATGCTATGAGAGAATTAGTAATCAAGTAATATGACCCAAGAATGCAATCTCTGTTACCAAAGAGGAATAAAAAGAAAATTACACAGGTGAAACCCAGATACTATTTAACTATCTCTTTTAACCAACATAATCATCCAAAGAAATGGAGATACTAAATATCATATTTGTTTTAACAAACGTGGCTCAAAAGATTATAAAGCCAGCAAACTTTGATTTATTAACAAAAGAACCTTTCCCTCAGTGTTTGAACGAGTATTTACATTTTGTTATTTTGGGATATTAGTCACCCAGTGAGAAATTTGAAGCTAAAGATTCAAAAACAGGAAAATCAAGTACAATCCCGAACCTAACAATTTTCACTAATACGATTCACATAATTTCACTAAAAGAAAAACATAAAATTCACCATTTTCGATTAAGATATTTTAATGCAGTATAATATTAAAAAAAGTAAGAACTAAGAACTAGAGATAATTAGAAAGCATGTAAAACATTAAAAAAATTGAAAATTCCATCCACACAACAGATTCTGGAAACTCATACAGGGAAAATTCACCAGGATTCTCCCTCTCACACATCATCACTTGGTGTTCTGGAAAAAGGAGCTATTCATAGGGGTGGGCATAAACTGGTTTCAATTGGGTTTGGTTCCCAAGAGAACGCGATCAAACTGGTTCCAATTGGGAATCTTACACTTGGAATCAAACATTTGCAGATGCAAGACAGGTACAAGACCAGAGTAGATGGTCCGACACTTTTGAAACTGGTTTACAGTATTTTACTATTCTAGCACAAGTTTAGACAAGGTTAACCAGTCCACAATCTTGAATGCTGTATGCTTGTACTAGTGCATAAGTGTCTTACAACTAACAGTACTTTGTTTTCTAGCACTTAAGCAGCAATCATTAACATACTACAAATAAATAATTTTAAATGTTTAATGAAGTATAAAACTCCAGCACTACTTAAATTTACATAAAACATTGATATAATCACTCGTATAATGAGTTTCCTAAATAAGATTAGTCAAGATTATAGACTGTCAATTCCTGAGCCTTGAAGAACCGATGGAACTGGGAGAATTTAAAAAAATAATAAAATAAAAAAACAAAATTAATCCATCAGAAAATGTAAGAACGAAATAAAATAAAAAAAGAATTCTAAAACAAAATTTTATGCATTAAAAGATCAAAGATCAAAAGTATCCAAGAATATACATAAAATTATAAATATCACCAAGATCATATATCAAATCTTACCTCATTAATAACTTCTCTGGTTCTTACAAGTCAATGATCATAATAGCAATCTAGGAAAAGTTTTGGGTTTACATGAACATTATTTTTTTGAGAGGATATGTGGCGGAAAACGAGTATGGAGAAAATTGAATTTTAAGGAATGGGGTCAAACAGGAGCATAGTATTGTCGATTTACAAAAGGAATTGAAATTAGCAATTATTAGTGGACGAATTATTTAGGATTCTTTGATTACTTTATGTGACACCACGAGAAGAAAACAGAGAGGAGGAATGGGTAGGTTAGGTTATCTGACTGCTTAAATGGGGATGGGTTGGTTCAACACATATAAGGAAAAAAAGAAAAGAAGTATTAAATGACTATATTTTCAATTCTTTCCCGTGAAAACAAGAACCAAAACCAAATAAGGACCTTCCTGATCTCGAATTTGAAACCAAAACCATTACGGAACTGAGCTATTTTGTCCAGCTCCAGTCCAATTTCATGGCACACCTTAATTTTCCCTTTATATATTTTGTGAAAGGAATAATGAAGTTTGTTTAAATCACATACTTGTAGAACTACCGGTTCAATTGATGAATTGACAAGTAAATATTTAGATGAATTTAAAAAAATGATTAAACAAATTGTTTATATTGTAGACACAAAAGGAAATTTTAAATCTTTCATTGTTGATCAAAAAAATACTCTCTCTCTCTCTCTCTCTCTCTCTCTCTCTCTCCCTCCCTCCCTCCCTCCCTCCCTCTCAAAAATATATTTTTATTTTTTTTAGTTTTATAACTGCATTCCATTGATGTGGTAAATCATTCCATTTTTTAATATTTTATTCACGAACGAGTTTGAAAATTATTGTTTTATGATTTTATACTCTATGAATAACTTATAATGCTTATATTATCTTCATTTTACTCGTGTATATAAACTGGGGGAGGACCAAGAACTATACGTTAGGCAGCTAAAATTTAAAAAAATAAATGTACGAACATAACTCATATATTACAGATAAACATATTTTGTAGCTCACTATTTTGTGAAAGCCAAAGTCAACAATAAATTTTAACCACATATTTCATGGGATCCACATCTTTTCAACTACACATTTTATCAACTTTTATCAAAATTTACTAACAATCTGATTTTAATCCCCACCAAACAAGGGCCTAACATTGATTATAGAAATTGGGTTGAACAACTTTTTCATTTTATGATGATTCTAGCTTCTGTGGTTGATATCAAAACACGTTAAATCACATAATAACGTAATTGTACACCAAAGTTTAATTAAATTTGAACAATTGAA
Source organism: Fraxinus anomala (assembly GCA_903798345.1). NCBI lineage: Eukaryota > Viridiplantae > Streptophyta > Magnoliopsida > Lamiales > Oleaceae > Fraxinus > Fraxinus anomala. The sequence continues at coordinate 5,811 of CAIGRN010125992.1, read as the reverse complement.
AATTTAAAAATATTTCTTTTTTAACTTGGCGAAAGATGTTTTTCGTCATGCTAATGAGTTCCAACTCATAATTTAAAAATCAAAGCACATTGCATGACAATGTACGCAAGACAATGAAAGCTTTATTGAGATGAAAAAAGTTTGTCGGTTAATCATTTTTTCTTTTCTAGAGTAGAAGTTGAAATAAAAATAATTATATTGCTCAATATTGACAATTCTTTCAGATAGTCCACGATAATGAAGTTTATATACTTTAGCTAAAAATTAAGTACTTTATGTAGTAATAAATCAGTCAAAAGGATTTATTTATGTTTAGTGCTTGGTGAGACAATCTAAGTTTCATTGTGTTTTCAACGAGTTGTTCTTGTTTCAAATTTCAAAGTTGAACCCTAAACCCTACACTAATTTTCAATTTCAAGTATGCAAACTTTCATACTTAAATCACTCATTAAACAACAATAAAAAATAATAAAAAATAAACTCATCATTCATACTTAATTGCTTCTTGAAATTGCATAAAAAAATGGGGGCAGCAAAATAGAAAACGATTTACCACGAATGCTCGGCTGGAACCTGGATGCAGAGCTGCAGAAAGAAATCGGCGAAGGCGGGCCGCTGTTATGGAGGGTTGCAGCTGGCGAACAGTTTGGGTTCCTACTGCTAAATTCGAGGGAGAGCGCAGAGGAGAGAGGAGACGAGATCAGATCAGATACAAAGAGAGTGAGAGTTGGCTATTTGGTTTTAATTTGGGGATTTGGGAAGGGGAATTTGGCCATTTTGCCGGAGTTGGGGAATGATTTTGTGATTTTGGTGAAATGGCTTTTGACTCATATTAAAAATAAATAAATAATTCAGAATGTTTTAATTTGTAAAATGATATAATTGCCCACTCAAAATTCATCCAATTTCCCCTCATTCACCTATTATTTCTCCTCCTCCAACGCGGTAAAAACCCTATTCTCCTATATTTTGAAATTAACGTCTCCTTCCTCTCTTCAACCCTACTATAAAACTCAGTAAAATCGACTACATATCAACATGCTGATTTAATTGATTGGGAAGAATCAATTGTTTATGAACATAATTTCAAGAACTTGAAGATTTAGGAACAATCGAATATTCAACTACTACAATGGTGAAAGCGAAAACACTATATCCCTGTTCTTCGCATAATCTGTGTTGCTTTCTTAACTTCGATGGCAAGTAGCCGTATGTGTTCACATTTGTATACATTTTAGTCCTTTAGCATGACTACACTTGATTTGCCTTTGAGAAACGTAGTTCACAATGAAATGACTATAAATTTTAGATATAGATAAATTCATTTCTCTATTGTGTTCCCTATGGCTTCTAGGTTGTTATTTTTGTTAAAATTCGGTAAATGATTGCTTTGAGAAATAAGATACCTAACTCAATTATTGTTTTGCATTTTACACTAGGTAAAAATGGATGTTTAGGACATAGTGAAGCGCAAATTAGTAATAGGCGTAGAATGAAATTGATTGAAGAAGTTTTCTACAACTTGATGATAAGTACCAAGACTTATTCACAAACTTCTGCTTTGTACATTTGTTGAGTTTGAAGAAAATAAAGCTTGCATCGCAATTGGTCCACCAGTTAATTTTGAGGTTGATAAGTACCTCAAAAGAAAATGAAGTATAGATTAAAATTGGAGATAAGCTTGCAAGATTTGGATTGCAAGAGTTCGCATTGGTGACCAAGTTTAAAGCTGGAGCTGAGGATTTGAAGGATAAGGATGAACGCTAGGATAGAATTATAGACTTGTGAAAGATCGTATCAAGCGTAGCAACAACAAAATAAAGATGGGTTTATTGTTAGATCTTTTCGATTCTATAGTTATATTCAATTTGTTTTTTTTTTTTCACATGAGAACAAACATTTATTGTTATGTTTGTAAATATAAGTGTTCATGAGAACAATAGTAGTGTCATTATTGAGATGAGAACGTCTATGAGAATGGCACAACTATCGTTATGTTTGTAAATTTACTTGTCCATGAGAACGGCATTTGTGCCATTACTAAGATGAGAAAGTATATAAGAACTTTACAATTGCCATAATGCTTGTAAATATACTTGTCTAAGAGAATGACATTTGTGTTGCTATTGAGATGAAATGAAAATGGCACAACTGCCATTATGCTTGATTTATAAGTGTTAATCAGAATGACACAAGTGCCATTTACAAGATTTAAAAGGTCCATCAGAACGACATCAATGCTGTTACTGAGATGAAAAGTTCTAAGAGAACAACACAAGTGACATTACCAAAATATTAACCTCTTTTATTACTGTGAGAACGACACAACTTAGGGGGTTCAATTCTAAGGTCGTTGCGTTGGAAACAAAAGAAAATAAAGGAGAAATCAACATAACAATACAAGTGCTGTTGTCGTTTTATCTATGAACATGAGTATAAGCAGTCACGACCTGTCGTACCTCGAAAAATAATAATTTGAACTCATTTAAGTTGTGAGATGGACATTACATTTACAATTTTTGAGGTCGTTGCATTGGAAAAGAAGCAAAATATTGGAGAAATCAACAGAGCGATACAAGAGTCGTTATTGAAATGAAAACGGCCCTTGTGCCGTTCTGTCTATAAATACGAGTATAAGCATCCACAACCCGTCCGTGCCTCTAGAACAAATAAGTTGAACTCATTTAAGTTGTAAGATGGACATTCCATTTACAAAAGTAGAGAGAAATGTTCATTAATTATATTTTCTAACGAATCAATACAATGACTTATATTTTACCAACTCGATATCATATAATTTGTATCAATTTAATTGTTCTTTGTCACGTGATCAACCTTTCTGACCTTCTTAAATTAGGGGATCTAATGTTTGAGATCGTTACTTTGGAAAATAATCAAAATGTTGACGAAATCAACAGAACGGTACAAGGGCCGTTAAAGACACTTGTGCCGTTCTATCTATAAACATGAGTATAAATAGCCACAATCCATCCATGCCCCGAAAACCAATAAGTTTAACTCGTTTCAGTTGCAAGATGGACATGTCGTTTACAAAAGTTGAGAGATGTGCTCATTAATTATATTTTCTAATGAAACATTACAATGACATGCGATTTCATCAACTCGAATCATATAATCTATGTCAGTTCAACTGTTTTTTTTTTGTCATGTGATCAACCTTTCTAACTTTCTTAAGATAGAAGATTTAATGTTTAAGGTCGTTGAGCAGGAAAAAAAGTAAAATGTCGGAGAATTCGACAAAACGGCACCAGTGCCGTTGAACGACACTTGTGCCGTTCTATCTACAAACACGATTATAAGCAATGGTGACCTATCCATGCCCCGAGTGAACTCATTTCAATTGCAAGATGGACATGTTGTTTACAAAAATTGAGAGATGTGCTCATTAATTATATTTTTCTAACGAATCATTACAATAACATGCGATTTCACCAACTTAATACTATATAATCTGTGTCAATTCAACCATTCTTTGTCATGTGATCAACCTTTCCGACTTTAAGTTAAAAGATTTAATGTTTAAGGTTGATGCGTTGAAAAAGAAGCAAAATGTTGGAGAATTCGACAAAACGGCACTTGAACGACACTTATGCCGTTCTATCTATAAACACGATTATAAGCAGTGATGCCACATTTATGTCCCGAGAACTAATAAGTTGAAATCAGTTAATTTGCAAGATGGACATACCATTTACAAAAATTTAGAGATGTGCTAATTAATTATATTTTATAACGAATCATTACAATGACATGCGATTTCATCAACTTGATATCATATAATCTATGTTAATTCAATCATTCTTTGTCATGTGATCAATCTTTCCGACTTTCTTACTTTAGGGGATTCAATGTTTGAGGCCATTGCGTTGGAAAAGAAGTAAAGCGTTGGAGAATTTAACAAAATGACACAAGGACCATTAAACGACACTTGTATCGTTCTGTTAATAAACACGAGTACTAGCAGCCACGACCCATCCATGCCCCGAGAACAATAAGTTGAACTCATTTCAATTACAAGATGGACATACCGTTTACAGAAGTTGAGAGATGTGCTCATTAATTATATTTTTTAACGAATCAGTACAATGACATGTGATTTCACAAACTCGATATCATATGATCTATGTTAATTCAATCGTTCTTTGAAAAGAAGCAAAATATTGGAGAAATCAATAGAACATCCCAAGTCTTGTTTGGTCTATAAACACGAGTATAAATGGCCACAACTCGTCAGTGCCCTGATAAACGATAAGTTAAAACTCATTTAAGTTGCAAGATGGACCGTGTACAAAATTTGATAGATATGATCATTACTTACTCAACATATCTAGTGTAGTTCTACACTACAGATTATGGTCGGAGTGCCGTTATCATCCAATAGTTGTAGACAGAACAAAAATACACTAGATACGAAAATAAACCAACTAAAATATCATTTCATACTGTATTCAATAATAAAAGTACCAATGTACATGAGATTTTTAAGAGTATACTACTTTTTTCTTCAAATATAGTAGATATTTTAATTTAGATAATAAAGAAACCAAATTCTTGTTCAAATGCTTAAATGATATCTAAAATAGATGAAAAATATAATGAATAACAAGATTTAGGGTAGTAAAAGCACACTAATGGGAGAACACAGGCGATGCGATTTTGGAGATGAATTTGAAGAATTTAATTAGATTGATAGGAATGTTAAGCTTTTTTTCCAATGGCAAGGGTATTTTGGACATTTGACATTATTTGTTGGAATAATTGTAGCAGCGGTACGGAACCTTTTATTTAGTAGCAGACTATGCCTAAATCTTTCATTTGTGTCAGCGCGATACCAAACCTTTCAAAATGTTACAGTTAAAGTCCAAATAGATGATTTCTGTTAGATTCACCGTTAGTTGACCAAATAATTGACTTTAACAATAATTTTGACTAATTTTAAAAGGTTAAAATTGTAANAAATTGTAATTTTACATTTTTTAATAAGAAAATAACCAAAATCAAATAATTAAAATTAAAAATTCATTTCCACCTTCTTCTTCTCCATCCACTCATACTCATACACACCCCCACCCTTACCCTTACCCCTACCCGAAATTTGGGAAATCAAAACCTAGAAGTTCTTGCTTTTTGATTCTTTTACCCCCCTTTTGATTTATTATACCTGAATTTCTTCTTCGGTATGTTTGCCATTATTTGGAAAATGAATTATTAGAGTAACCTTTTCTTTCCTTCTTCACCCCCAACCCAATTCATCATCAGAGATATTATTAGCAAGATAAGTTGTGAAGTTGTTCAATTTATTAGCGTTAGATATTTGAACTTTCATAATATACCAAAATGAGTTGACGAGTAAAATTTTGAATCGACAAACCTGAAATGATGTATGAAAAAGGGGTCTATTCATAAATGATGGTAAATATTGTTTGTTGAAATTGAATATTATGATTCAGGAATTGTTTTAAATTGACTTCTGATTGATGCAGATTGTAAATGATGAGCTATGAACTAATGGGATGAGAGGTTTCTGAGTTGGCATTCGCAAAATTTGGTCCAACTGTAATTTTATTGGCTGGACTGCAAGGTGTTGGAAAGACGACCGTCAGCGCGAAGGAGATCTAGTTCGTCTAATGGAATAAGATAAATCAGTGACCATAGATCTACTTCCTTAAGTCTGCAGCTGAAATGGAAGTTGTGTGAAAAGAGGAGCTTCACAAAATAATATTTAGACACGATTAGAAAAGTCATGAGCTGTATTTTCTCTTCACATTTGACGCCGAACAGAATAGTGAT
>CAIGRN010125933.1:0-10780 GCA_903798345.1 Fraxinus anomala | reverse complement strand
TTTACTATTTTTTTGTAATAATTCGATTGCATGTTTGGAGATGATTTCTAACTCGATTAGGGCTAGATTTTTCGCAAACTACTTATTTTAATTTAACGTGATTTTTGAAATTTTGCAATTTTTAGTAAAATTTGAATTTTTGCTATAAAATCCGGCTTGTGAACTTATTTCAATTATTGTTGGATATAATAAAATTCCTTAAACTTCAAAGGCGTTTTCTCTGTGCTTTTCGGCGTTAATCTTGTGTTCTTCCCTGTGAATTTCTTGGTAATACTAGCTTGCAGAATAATCACTATTCTGTTCGGTGTCAAATAATTGGCCAAATATTAAAAATTGAAGGGTTTTCTTGTGAAATTGAGATTACAAAATAGTGAGCAAAAACTGATTGTGTTTGGTGTGAATTTTCTGTATTTAATTAAAATTTTCTAGTTTTTCACGATTTCTGTATTTAATTAAAATGCGTATTGTAGGTGTAAAGATGTTTGCAGAGTGTTTATGAGGAGTATCATTTTGTGGGGTACTATAATTTGTAGCACGTCCTATTTGATTACTGTTATATAGTTTGGGTGCTCAAAGTCATATATTTAATGTTGTGATGTAATGTTGTGAACTTGTGATTTAATGTTGTGACAGTTTCTGAGGATGATCCTGATTTCATAGATTATGAGAGGGGAGTCGAACGAAGACGACACCTTGTAAGGCAAAAATTTGATCGATGGTATTAAAATGGGTTTGGATGGTTATGAAGGTGAAGTTGAGGATGAACGAGAACAAAGGCAAAGATATGGAAGTAAATGAATCAAAAATCCCATCGGAGGAGGAGTTATTATCACAATTATGATGCACATTGGTGATCAACATGAAGGTGGATGTCATGGACTTGCTTATTGGACCATTTACTTTTATTTGATCTAATCGGGCTTGTATTGTTAGTGGGCTAGCCCAAAGCCCTTGTTGTTTAGGTCTATCTGTAGTGGTATCTCTGCATTTGGAAAGGCATCGACGAATTGAACTAGGGCGTGCAACCAGTCTTCTTCTCTCATCATCTTCTTCTTGCTGTGTTCCAATCTCCTGTTGTCTTCATTTTTTTGATGTCTGGTATTCTTTTTCTCCCATGTTTCTCCTGCTGAGTTCCTCATCTGTGTCTTCAGTTCTTCTCATTTTCTTCTGCTGTTCTCGTTCTTCCTCTACTGATTTCTCTTTTTCTTTTTATATTTGTCTTTTGATTGTAATCCCCTGCATTGTAATAGAATCATCCATTAATAAAATAAATGTGTTGATTTTGGTTGGAAACTAACTGNATTTTCTTCTGCTGTTCTCGTTCTTCCTCTACTGATTTCTCTTTTTCTTTTTATATTTGTCTTTTGATTGTAATCCCCTGCATTGTAATAGAATCATCCATTAATAAAATAAATGTGTTGATTTTGGTTGGAAACTAACTGGTTTTCTCTGAAGTTGAGTTGGTTATTGATTCCTGGCTAATTATATTCAATTGTATGGTGATTTTGAGTGGAATTTAATTGGTTTTGGTTGAACTTGAGCCCCAACCATAACAAATGCTATCAAAGCAGCAACGTGATCTGGGTATGGTTGAAACTAGGAGCAATTCAAATGAAGGTCATCTGAAAATGTTAGATAGGAAAGTATCATATATTGGTGTGGTTGCAAATCATGGGAGAAAAAGTTGGAAGTTGTATTACCAAGCAAGACAGGATGGAGCAATTGATGATGGAAATGAACATTAAATATGAATCTATAACGTCTAAGATGGGTAAAATGATTGGGAGTAAGGCAAACCATAAGGAGAAACAAGTTGAGGGTTATGGTACTCCATCTCAAATCAGTAGTAGTCCTATGGAAGGTGACCATCACTTTGGAATTACATTAGAAGCTAGAGAGGCTAGGATGAATACCAAATGACCTAAAATAGATTTTCCTTATTTTGGAGGAGAATGGTTGAGGGAAGTCCAAAAATATTTCCAGATACATCAAGTAGCTAATGAAATGACGGTGAGAATAGCTGAGATGTATTTGAAGGAAAAAGCTTACATATGATTTCATGTCTTCATCTTCAACTATCCCAATGCTGACTGGGACATGTTTTCAAGTGAGGTTTGTAGACGATTTGCTGAAAATAAAGATGAGGAAGAAGACATGAAAATGGAAACTGATGAAACAGGAGATCCAACTCTTAGCAACGGTAATCATCATGAAAATGAGGTTGCAGTTATTAATGCTCCGAAGGTCGAAGGGAAAAGAAGTGGGAATGTGGTTTTTTCTAGGGAAGCTCCACTTGAACGACTACTAGAATGCAATGGAGATGAAGTTCTAAAGGTAAAAGCTGGTGCCAAGGTCTGGAAGTTCACATAATGGGCTCTTAAATATACAAGTGTCCACTCTCATTGCCCGGCCATTGTAGACATCTATATGCTTTTCAGGCCATTGTAGATCTTGCTGGCAACCATCTGATAGGGAAAGATTTTACCAAAACAATTGATGCAGAATGCTTCCATTCTGCAATCTTCTTTAGTTCAATTGATCATGATTGGGCATCTGGTATATCAACCACTTCTATCCAAGGGTTATTAGGCATGCTGGTTGAAGGTGGGGCAAATAATGTCAACCAAGCATATGTCGCTTTGCACTGCTTGTTTAATCCAAGGATGGTAAAGAGAATGAGGCAACGGCTAACAACATACAAAGAAGACATTCTGATTTTGAACCTTGAGGACAAGGTTAATTTAAGGGGAAGAGATGTCATCGACTTGCTTATTGGACCATTTACCCTTATTTGATCTAATTGGACTTGTATTGTTAGTGGGCTAGTCCAAAGCCCTTGTTGTTTGGGTCTATATGTAGTGGTATCTCTACATTTGGAAAGGCATCGACAAATTAAACTAGGGCGTGCAGCCAGTCTTCTTCCCTCCTCTTCTCGGTTCGTCTTCTTCTTCTTGCTGTGTTCGATTCTCCTGTCGTCTTCCTTTTTCTGCTGTCCGGTATTATTCTTCTCCCCTCTTTCTTCGCTGAGTTCCTCCTCCGTGTCTTCAGTTCTTCTCATTTTCTTCCGCTGTTCTCATTCTTCCCCTACTTGTTTCTCTCTCTCTTTTTATATTTGTCTTTTGATTGTAATCCCTTGCATTGTAATAGAATCGTCCATTAATGAAATGAATGTGTTGATTTTGGTTGGAAACTAACTGGCTGTCTTTGAAGTTGAGTTGATTATTGATTCCTGGCTAATTATATTGAATTGCATGGTGATTTTGAGTGGAATTTAATTGGTTTTGGTTGAACTTGAGCCCCACTTGAGCCCCAACCATAACAGTGGACAATCCTTGCATCTAACGTACCAGCCACATGCTAGGAAGGAATTAGTTTTTACCCATCATGTTAACGTATAATGGATGGGATTTTTTTATGGTTTTATTGCAGTTCAATTTAATAGATATATTGCAGCACTACCATGGTAAATAGGTTTCATGTTTTGTTCATTTTGTTGCTGGAACTGAAAAATAATGGATGCGATTTTTTGACGATTTTATTGCGGTCAAGTTTAATGGATTTATTGCAACACTGCCATAGTAAATAGCTTTCTTGCTCATTTTGTTGGTGGAACTGAAAACATCAAACATTTGAATCATAAACAGTTCCTTCATGGGTCAGATCTTGAACATGCTTTATACTTCAATAAAAGCATTACTAATGTTTGGAAATAAATACTTCAATTCATAGCCAAAATATAAATTACACCAACTTTAAAAACAAATTTAGTGCCTATTACATAAATATGAAAAATACACACAAGTCTTTTAACCGATTACATACTTGGAACAAATTCACAGAGATCTTCCCTTTGGTAATTTTTCAATTGAATTATCTCCCTTTGGCTTCTGTATAACTTAGTTCATGCCATATAGAAGAGGAAGAAATATTCCCAAATCTCTTCAGAGTCAATTTTGAGGCTTTAAGATATTCTTTGTGCAACTTTAGGCTTTTTTCGACCCCCCTAATTATAGCCCTTTCATCCGCGTGTATGCAGAAATGCTTGAACCCTTTTCTGAAATCTAGTATATAGATGCTTTTCTTGCCTAAAATCTTCATTTTCAGCAACATTAAGAACAACCCATTAGAATCTTCTGTTCGATTTGAACTTGCATTTGATAATCAAGTCTCAACATCAATGTAGCACGAAATATTCCAATTGATCACAAAGCCAATATGGATTTACCACCTGGAGGAAAAATGGTTAGACAAATTTGAAGTTAACTTTGTCATTTACCGTTCTTTTGGGAGTGAAACATTATCAAGTGATGATCAAATTAAGGAACTAGCTTTAGGGCTAGAATTCACACGTCTTCCATTTTTTGTCTTCTTAAATTTTCCTGCAAATGTTGATGTCCGAGCTGAGCTAAAGAGGGCACTTCCTCAAAGGTTCTTGGAAAGAGTGGAAGGAATAGGAATAATTCACAGCGAGTGGGTCCCGCAGCAGCAGATTTTGGCCCACAAAAGTGTGGGTTGTTATTTATGTCACACAGGATTCAGCTCAGTGATTGAGGCGATTGTGAATGACTGCCAACTAGTTATGTTGCCCCAAAAGAGCAACCAATTCGTGAATTCTAAGCTAGTACATGGAGACCTTAAGGCTGGCGTGATGGTATTTGTTATTTGGAAAAGAGGATATTAAGAGTGCTGTAGAAACTATTTAACAAGCTCTAGTTTTAAAGATTTTAGATTGTGAGTTGGGGTGGGATGGGAAAGAAGATTAAATAGGTTGGGGTGGGGTGGAAAATAAAATTTTAAATGTTTGGAATTGTTTGTGGTAAATATAAAAAATTTGAGTATAATTTGTAAAAATAAAAACAAAAAGTAGAGAACTGAAATTGGAATTTTTCTTTTTTAATTTTGACATTTTTTACTGTTTTAACGATAAATCTGAAGGATCTCGATGTGAGGGTTTTTCACGCAAAATATTTCAAACATGGGGTGTATAGATATGAGTATTATGGGTTCATACATACTTAAAATTGGAAAAATACGAACATGTACATTGTATTTATTAATAGCTCTGAAGCGCTACCGGACAACAAAGCACTTTAATTCATAGTTACAATGTTAAATAGAATTTTGATGAAATTTTGCTTTTGGACGAGATTTTTCAATGAATCATTAATCGATTTTCGCTGAATTATGTACTTTTAACATAACCTGTTACTTTTTGTCCTCTCTTAATGATATTAAATTTCTCCAAGTATTATTTTGTTTTGCTTCTCATGGTTTTTTATTCTAGAAGAAGTCTAGGTGTGATACAATTTTTTACTCAATAGATTATTTTACTCTCTCATTCCCTGCTTTAATGATAGAGGAAATTTGAGATAGATCATAGATGTCATATGTAAGGTTAGAAAGTTAAGGGTGGTGTATATTTTTGCACTTCCCAGTTTGTTGGCTAAACCATATTTTGATATTCATATTGTTGGGTAAATTAGAGACTATAGTTCAGGAAATTGATTTAACCCAAAAATGGCAGTTGAGGTAAAAGTTTGATTTAAATTTATATGTTGTGTTACGCCTCTCTACATGAAGACCCCCATGTAGTCTCAACCATCCTACGTGGCAAATGATTCGACACTCCCACACCCTGTACACTAACATGAGGCGAAGCTGAACTGACTCTCAAGCGCGGATGACCCACTTTCCCCGCGAGGCGAAGCGGACCAACCCCATTACACATGGACCCCATGGGAAGAGCCGTCTAGATCTTGTATTACGCAATTGACAAGACAACTCACTGCCATCGTCGCCGCTGTCAACCTATTTGGTCAAGTCTAAGACTACAAGCTAGACCTTATGGATACAAAATGGTATTAGCATTTACGGCTGTGATTGATTGATATCTATGATAAGAAATGTCAGTTATTTGGATGAGGCCATGTGCATTGTCATCCAACGGCCTTCATTCGTCTTGCCCAAGTATAAAATCTCACATTTAGTATCATTCAAAGGTAATACAATTGACTCTCAAAGCTATAATCTTGCTACCATACATTCTACTTATTTATCCCCAAAGCCGATTTCCTTTCTATATTGGAGGTTTACGTTTAAAGCTCTCCCACATTCATATAACTATTTTCCAACTGATTTGACCGTTGGAGTGCACACATCCAAATCCACCCTCTCCAAAGAAAGTCTCGTGTGACTAATAGTTTATCTAAGTGTGCAGAAACCAAGCTTGTGTAGACATAAGAGGCTTTGGGATCTGTTGGCTACATAATTGGTACATTTTTTAGGTGAACAGATTGGTGCCATCTGTAAAAAATTCGACACTATAACTGTGAGTGTCCTTGTGGTAAAATCTATCCAAAATAAGCAGAACCTTAAAGAAAGGCTTGGTTCTTGAAGAAAGAACTGTTGTAGAAAGGAAGCACTTAGAAACTTGTCTTTAGCTCAAAGTCTAATACACGTTATGAGTTTCAGCCACTACGGCTCGCAAGATAGAAATAGACAATTGAAGGCTTCTGAAGAAGAAGTCTGCCGAACAAATGTGAACATGCATTGCCCCTATAGGGTTCCTCCTCCTTCCCCACCTACAAAAAGACGGGAGAGAAGAGACGCTGTGAACTTGAGAAGCCAAGCAGAAATTTCGCGACCCCCTCGTTACCAAGCTGAGGGTGATGATAAAGATAGTCTATGCAGATTCTTTTCCCAAGAGTTGAGAAGCGCCTATGTTCCAAATCACTTCGTACAACCAAAGATACCCAAATATGAAGGAAAGGGTGACCCGACGAAGCACCTCAAAAATTACAAGACCCACATGTCTCTAAGAGAAGCCTCGTCGCACTAAAGTGCAGTGCTTTCCACCTCCCATTGACTATGGCTGCTGAAATTTGGTTAGTCGTGTTCCAGCTAGCAACATCAGAAATTGGCCAGATCTCAAGAATATTTGTCTAGTAAAGAAGGAGAAGCCCTAATCTAAAGGCTACAAGACATGAAATGACATATTGCGAGTAGGTCATGGATAGAAAGGCCCTTTGACTCTGAGGGAATGCCTCAACATGAACACCTTCTTTTGGAGAGATGTGCGAAACAAGAACTCCATCTCTTATGATGCTTGTCAATGAGGAGCTAATTGATCATCCGCAAATGAACTTCATTGGGGCTCCCATCGCCTCAGAGACAGCGACGAGGTCCTATATCATACCTGGTAAACCAGCAATGGACTCAAGCAGAACATACCATCACCCCCACCTTAGGCCAAGCACTAGTCACTGCCACATTAAATGCAGTGCCCTCATTAGCATATGAAAATGTTGGATCTGAGGCCCAAAGACAATCAAATCAATCCAAGGAAAGAGGTAGGGTAAGGATCAAGGAGCTTAGAAATAGGCAATACTGAACCTACCATCAAATCTACAGCCACAACACTGAAAATTGCTTGTCCACACTACACTATGAGGAGCCAACAGGCTCTCATGTTGAAAGGAGAAACATGCATCAAGTACAATGGAATGTGCCTCAACCCAGGCATGAACGAGAACCTAGATGTGATGAGGCAAGATAATATCGCATAGTTGAACTGCCTAGGCAGGGGTGCGAGGATGAAAGAAATAGGCTAAGAGGCGGTCAAAAGCAAAAGAGAGAACCCCCCGCCGATGCAAATAACGATCCCATTAGGGAGATTGGCACTATTATTGGTGGCCTACATATGGGAGGAGAGTCAATGAATACTCAAAAAAATTATGCACGAGAAGCCAATGATCCTCCCATGATGAGCTATTTAGTCAATAGCACCTCCTGTGGGTTTGGGAACGCCCCATCAATAACATTTTCACAGGAAGATGAAATTGTGGTTCATTACCCCCATTGCAACGTTTTGGTGGTAAGAGTTGTCGTGGCCAGAAACGGGCTCAAACACATGCTGGTAGACAATGAGAGTTCTATCAACATCCTATTTGGAAACACCTATGATAAAATGATGATAGGTCACAAGCTCACCCCTATAACTGCCCCCTTGTATGGTTTTACTGGCGACAACATTGTTCATAACGGAAGAATCACGCTGGTAATGGAAATGGGAACACCCCACTTACTGCCCATCGCTTCATGGAATTCCAAATTGTAGATCACTGGTCCGCCTATCATGGTGTATTAGGGCTACCTATTTTGAATGAACTTGGGGATGTTACATCCGTACACCATTTGTGCATGAAGTTTTCCACTGAAAGAGGAATTGCTATGATGTGCGGGATCATGTGGGTTCGAGAGAATGCTACCTTAGTTCCTTGAGAAAGTTTGAGCCCCGTAGCATAAACATGGTCTTAATGGACACTGAGATGGTTAATGCGCCTGAAGAAGGTCCTGACCCTGAATAAGGAAGATACGCTAACATGATAGATACCCTTGAAGAAGAGGTCATCGATGTGGATTTAAACCCTCGGGTCGCCGAATCAAATTTACAAGTGACCTCAGTTGAGGAGCTTGAATCTTTCCTGGTGGACCTACATGACTCTACAAAGATGCCACTTTGAACCAGCGAGGCATAGAAGTGATCTCTAAAAAATCAAAGCCTTACTAGGTATCAAGTCCCCCTATAAGCCTAAAGAGGTGTAGAGTTTAATGGGTCGGCTAGCAGCGCTGAGTCACTTTATCTCCAAAGCAACATATAGGTGTCTCCCATTCTTTAAAGTCCTAAAGGGGGGAAAGAAGTTCTAATGGAATGAGGAGTATGAAGAGGCTTTCCAAGGGCTAAAGAAGCACTTGGGGGCATGACCCCTCTTCTTGAAGCTCAATGAAAGAGAAATGTTGATCTTGTATTTGGCCATAAGCGTAGAGGCCGTAAGTTCGGTACTGGTGAGGAAAGAATGACTGCGTGTTTACTATGTGAGCAAGGCCTTTTTGCCGCTGAGTTGTACTACATAGATGTGGAAAAGCTTGCTTTGTCCCTCATGATCGCTTCCAGGAAGTTGAAGCCATATTTCTAGGCCCATAGTATACACGTTCCCCCTCAAGTAAGTGCTCCAAAAATAGAATGCTTTAGGAAGGTTAACGAAATGGCCAGTAGAATTGAGCGAATTTGAAATTTTATATCAGCTAAGGACCTTAGTAAAAGGGCAAGCAGTGACAGACTTCATAGCGAAATTCTCTGAGGTAACATACATCAATGTGTTAATGGAGCTAGCAAACCCCCTAGTTTAGAAATTGTTTATTGATGGGTCTTCTGGAATAATGGGCTCCGAAACCGGTGTAGTACTGGAGAGCCCAGAAGGCCATAACTTAATTATGCTGTGAGGTTTGGTTTCAAGACCTCGAACAACGCAGCTGAGTACAAGGCGTTGCTAACAGGCCTCAGATTATCAAAAGAGATGCAGGTCAAGAGCCTAATAGTTTATAGTGACTCATAGCGAGTGGTAAGCCAAGTTAATGGCAATTTCACAGCCAAGGATAAAAGCATGGAATCTTACCTAAAAAAATGTAATGGATTTGTTCCATTCTTTTAAAAAGTTTGAGCTAACCCATATCCCAAGAACTGAGAACATGCATGCCGACGCTTTGTCAAAATTGGCCAGCAGTAAAGATTTATAATTGCTTAAAATTGTGCCGATTGAATACTTTCCTAAACCATCTACATCTAAAGGAGAGGAGTTAATGTGGATTGAAGGGACCCCACAGTGGATGCAACCAATCATTGCCTACCTCAAGGATCAAGCATTGCTAGAGGACAAGGAAGAAGCCCACAAACTTTGGCGTAGAGCTGACCACTGTGTGTTCCAGGAAGAAATGCTTTATAAGAAAGGCTTCTCATCCCCATTCCTGCGATGCACTGGAGGGGAAGAAGCCAATTATATCTTGTGAGAAATTATGAGTGAGTTTGCGACGGCCACACGGGGGTCCAGCACTGGCTCAGAAAGTTCTAAGGTAAGGGTACTACTGGCCAACATTGAAAAAAGAGGTGCAATTTGTGAGAAGATGAGACAAATGTCAGCATTTCTCCTTCATCCAAAGGCAGCCGTTGTAAGAGCTAATTGCGGTATCCAGCCTCTGGCTGTTCACTAAGTGGTAGGTCGATCTGATAGGCCCCATGCCAAAAGAGAAAGAGAGTGCAAGTTATGTGATTGTCACCATTGATTATTTCACTAAGTGTGTCGAAGCTGAACCGTTGGCAAAAATAATTAAAGCGAACACTTCCAAGTTCATCTAGAAGAACATCATCTGTTGGTTATCAAGAAGCATTTTTCTTCTCCTCATCACCCTAAGGCGAATGGCCTGGTTGAGGTAATTAACAATACCATCAAACACTTCTTGAAAAAGAAACTTGATGCGTCAAAAGGGATATGGGTAGACGAGCTCTCATACGTGTTATGGGCAATTTGCACCACCATTCGAATTGCGATTGGAGAAATCCCATTCTCTACAGCATATGGGGCTGAGGCCATGAGCCCAGTCGAAATGGGACTTCCTTCACCTCGCCACCTACACTTCAACGAAATAACAAATGATGAGATAAGGCGGGGTGAGCTCGATTTCCTTGAAGAAATGAGAGATGACTCATGTTGCATTTTTTATATCGTAAATGTACGATATCGTAACAAGTAATATAGTAGACTTTGAGTTTGGATTATCGTTCCCACGACTCCTATTTGATGAAAGTAAATAAAGATTTATGTGTTGATGTAATTTTTTAATAAGTTAAACAATTTAACTTAATTAAAATGCACACAAAGAAATGTTGAGATTTTAAATAATGGATGGAAATGAGGAATGTACAATTTCACTTATTGATCACCTT
>CAIGRN010125931.1:0-10160 GCA_903798345.1 Fraxinus anomala | reverse complement strand
CTCGTGATACTTTAGAGCTATTAACATGTTATTTGACAACTCAGCATATGACTTGGACCCTCCTGCATTTTGCATGGATTAAGGTTGGGTGAGGTAGGTGGTGGTTGTAGGATTAAGAGTGTTTGTGATCAATTATTTGATATTGTGATCAATAAAATAGATATTTTGTGATCAATAAATTAACATGTGATCAATAACTTGTAATCGATAAATAATATGTGACCTAAAAATTTGATTCGTGACTTTTAAAATTTGTGATTTGTAACTTATAATTTTTTTTATTTATAACCGGTGAATAAATTGTAGACTATAGATTTTTTTATTTGTGACCGTAAAATATTTATGATCTATAAAAAATTTTATTTGTGATCAAAAACTAATTTGTAACCAAATAGTATAGAATTGTAACTTTGATATATTTAATTAATAAAATACATATTTAATTAATTATTTTATAAATATTATTTAATGAATATCTGATTTTTGAATTTTTAAACCTAGAAATGGACAATACTTAATCTCTTAGATATGAATTTTTCTTTTAAAGAATATTACTTCACGATTTGGCCAATTAATAAGAAATCAAAGAGGAAGAAGTATCAGCGTGGAAAAAAATATAAGTTAAACTAGATCCTAATAATTCTCTTGGTAAAGTGCAAACTAAATCTCATGTTGGTTAAGAGTTGGGCCTTAAATATTGGATGCTCAAGAAAGATGACTCCAAGTTGCAATCGCATGAAGGTGTGTACACCAAATTAAATCGCGATGTCAGGAAAAATTCTTAGTTGGCTCTCTATGGCGATTGTGTCCATGTAAGATGTTGCCCATGACACAGTGAAAGAGTTGGGCTTATAGATCGTGTGATCATTCTTGATTTGAAGAAGAAAACAAATAAGATTAGCAGTTGAAGGATCCGGACAATATAGTACTTGTTTGAGTTTGACCTAAATTCCTATTAGAATTACGATTGGATTGGTAAATTGATCAAAGGAACAAGAGTCTTCTTAGTCTGGAAGTTCGGTTGAAAAAGAGATCTAAGTTCATCAAAGATTGAAAGTTTTATTGGCAAAAAGAATTATGGATAATTGAATACTTGGTTTTTGGAGTTTTGATGGATAAAAGATCGTCACAATTTCGCTAGCTGGTCGCTAATTTTGGCGCTCGAGCATTGGGGGTGATAAAGGGAACATGGAGCTAATGCTCGCTTGGCGCCAGCGTTTCACTCGAGCGATGGAGTTGTAGCCAGCCTGTCACTTCGGACCGGAATCCATTTTCGATTTTAACTCTTTTCTTAAGTTGTATTCTATCTAAAACACTTGTTATAAGTTCCTATATATAGGTTTTTCTAGACTCAACATAAAAATAAGATCGTTGTTATATACATTAAAAACTTGAGAAAGTTGTTTAAATTTAGATTGAGAATATCTAATTTTGTTAAGATAATTTTAATTTCTTGGTATATGAAATTATCTTCTTCTTTCATGTAAATCTTGTGTTCTTGTGTCACCCATTATTTTTCATATTACTCTTATTTATTAGTCATTATTTGGTCCAAATCTTAACAAATTGATATCAAAGCGATTATGGTATCACTTTATTTCTAACAGTAATGCATTTGAAGGAGGAATTTCATATTTGTTGAGAAATTACAAACTAGATCTCATATTGTTTAAAGATAAGGTTATTGAGCGGACTGTGGTAGTAACTAATATGTGAAGTTTTTGAAATGGAATGAAAATTTTCAATGATTAATACTACAAATTAACCCAAAACATTAATTGGAGAGAAATGACGTGTATTTCTCAATATTAACAACAATAGATTAATTAAAGGTAATGTTATTCAAATGTACGGTCACTTGGATGGGTGAGCATTATTTATAAATATCCAAAACATTAACTGTAGTGAAGTGACTCACATCACGCCTTTTTATTCATTATCACAAATAGCTCCATGTTAGAGCCTTATTTTTGTAGCATAAATCTTGTTCTTAATCGTGGTTATTGTATGTTAACGTGCTTTAAAATAAGAGACAAATATTTAATATTAATTTTGTATTTTGTTTCCCTTTTTTGTTTATTTAGAAATACAAGGAGCAAGTATATATTATACTTCATCTTAACAAATTTTTTGGACAGAAACGATCATTAAGGACAACTTTTGTTAATTTCAAAATAAGAATATATAATATGAAAAATTTAGAGACATAAATATAATAAATATTGATTTTTCATGTAATTATAATATTATACATTATTAAAAGTGGTATGAATATATTTAGCCATAACTAAAAGTAAGCATGCCACTTTTATTCCAAATTACCTCACGTATGAGTGTACTTTAGGTCTAAATAATTGTCTAAAGTGAGATGAGACTCGTGAGAGGACAGACTTTCATTTTATGTTTGAGAAAAAATTATATTCGAAAAAATATAAAATGATTCACTTTGGAACCATGTGTCGACACTAGCTCAATTAACAGATTGAATGGATACCACCTTTTAAAATGTAATCGATGTGTACTTAATGATGACATCCCTATTTAAAACTCTCAACTTCATTTTCTTCTTCGTATAAACCCCCATCTTCCCCCACATTTGCGTACCCATGCCACAACCTCTATCCTTTGATGTTGCCTTGATTCGTGCACAAAATGAAAGACGATTTTGACTGAGTTGATAATTGAGATCAATTTGATTGAATTAGCGTAGAATTTGACCAATTTGAAAAGAAAAAAATTAGAATATATAAAACATTTCGCATAAAACAAAACTTTTAAATAAGTGGACACCTTTTTTTTTTTTTCTTTACACATTTTATAGACACCTGAACCCAAAAATTCCTCAAATTATGTGCTTGCGATGAAAATAGTTGCATAGTCTCAATCTAAACGTTGAATGACTTATTCTAACAGTTTTAAGTCGTTCTAAAAGTTGAATTAACACGTATAATTTTCACACGAACGGATTTAGGTAGAAATGTGCTATAAACTCCTGTCCAGGAAAAAAATAAAAGTAAAAAAATAAAATAAAAAAGAAAAAAGAATCCCTTTTTGCTCAGTCCCTGAATTCTCATATGAGATATATAGTTACATGAACTAATAGTTATTTCAGAAATCAATAATAGGAATTGTTGCTGATGACTATAAATAATTGAAGTCCCAATAAATTTTAGGGAATGAAATAATTAATTCATTAAATATTTTACTGTCCACAAACAAGAACGAGAAAGAAGCACAAAATGTTGACAGCATGAGCATATAAAGAAAATAATAAGACACAATCCTTAGATGCTTCACTTTCAATCCCTTTTTGTGCTGATAAATTATTCCAGTGTCCCTTTGAAGAGTAAAGAGCCAGTTTCTTCACAAGATTTATGTAAAGAAAAAGTCCCTTTTGATTAACTGCAGTTGGCAGCAACTCCATGCAGATGATAAACATATAATCTTAGCTTAGAAAAAAAAGTTAGATTAAAGTTAAATATTGTGAAATAGTGAACAAATATTCTTGTTCACAGCTTACAGTCTATAGAGCATATACCATAAGGAATGATATCAGAATAAACTGTTCGTCCGAAATAGTGGATTTTCCTGGGAACCATATAAATAGGATTTTATGGAGACTCCAATTTGCATATCTGCGGGCAGAGTAACAGATACGTATATATGCATAACTGGGCAATCACTCCTCGGGCAGTTGCTCACTGATTAATGCGAGTAATTTGGGCTAATTAAGCTCATTTATGCAGAACAGTATGGCACACTGCCAAGGGAGATTTGCCCAGCAATGCACTTGTACGAAAATTCGTTCATAATTAATTCAAGGTAATTATTCTTTTGATTAATTGTTTTACTGTTTTCTTTTAGATTATAGGTTAATGTTTAATGTTTTATTTTAGCATGACGAAAAATTATTCATATATAATTAATCTAAAATTTATTCAAAACAAGACTCAATTTGTTACTATTGTATTTCTCGCCGTCTGTTATGTTAACAACGAGAAAAAAGATCCTCTTTCTCATTTTGTGCTCACTAAAATATAAGATTACTCGATTGCAATAAGTGAAAGGGTGGCGTTTGCAAGCACTTTGATGTCCAAATAAAATTGCATTTTTTATGAAGGTTAAAATGTGTTAAGACTAGGGGTTCCATTTTAAAATGTGAATCTTGTCTAGAGCAATAACTCAAATTCTTATATGATGATTACTATTTTATATGTAATCGTTTTTTAATTTATCCCTCTAAATAGATTTTGACTTGCAAAGACAATAGTATTTATATGAGCTTGGAGTGAGGAAATTGGAGCTCGGACACACATCCACCTCAGCCCATGTTTAAAACCTTGTCCATAGCCAAGTAGCATCTCTCTAGTTTTCATGTTAATATGCAGGTAGATTCACTTAGTACTTGTTTGATATGGATTTTTCTGAAATTATATATCTCTAGAATCATTTTCAATCAAATATTTACTGGAATTCATAATTTTTTCTTAATTATCAACCATAAATTTTAAAAAATAAAATTTCACTTGGAAAAATGGTACCTAACAAGCTAGTTAACAAATAATTTCACCAAAAAAATGTAAAACTAACTGAGAATTATTTTTTCCTATATAAACAAGCATGATCAAACGCATCCAGTTGGCTTTTCACCCGTTTTAACATTCCTAAAGATGTGTCTCGTATATTCAATGAAGTGCTTGCAATCTACTATGTTTGTACAAGAAAATAAATTAAACGAAATATAAGGGGTCTTATACAACATCGAATTTTGATAACCAAACGAAAACCAATTAAACGATAAGTCCAAAATCATGAGTTTCAAACAAGTCTCGAATCCAGTGTCCTAATTGATTATTCCCTGGAAGGGGCATTTTCATACTGTGGCAGTATTTACCCTTCTGATCGATAATATAATTATCTAGAATTGAAAATAGCTTACCACTTTGCACATATAGAAGCCTCATCCTAATTGAAAATTAATTTTGTCCTCAAACTAAAAGGAAACGGAAATTGACTTTAAAACCCTTGCTTCTTGAAACCTCACACTCTAGAAGTTTTAGGTACGCGGATTGCAAATAAAGTTGTTTTACATTGAGACTTTTAAAGACTTTTTGAGGTTTAAAAAGTTTAAGAATATTTAATGTAGACTTTTTAGATAAAGATTGATGTATTCAATCGACATTTTATAGACTTTTAAAAATCAAGGAGTATTCAATTAAAACTTTTTCGACTTTTTAAGTCTTTGGGTATTCAAATGTTAATGACTTTTAAAAATTTTTATAGGAGTCTTTAGGTACTAACTTTGAAGTAAAAAGTACAAAAATAAAATCTCAAAATTTATCTCTCATTCATCCTAAGATTTTGGAAGACTTTCACAAAATAAATAAATAATACATACATACATTATTTCGATATTCCTCTTTCATTTTCCCTTCTATTGATATTAGAGTAAAAATAAAAATAAAAAAATCTACGTTTATCTCTCTCTCTCTCTCTCTCTCATATTATTTATTTCCATTTTCTAGGGAAAAAAATTAAATTGTAATTAAAAGGTATGACATATTGTTAATACTGAACATTAAATAGTGATTAATGAAAAATTAGAATCATGTGTCACGAGCAGTGGTTGATGGAGAAAAAGAATTCTTTGTTCAGTTCTTCACTTCAACAATAGAAAAAAATGATTGATCAAAGTCTATTGAGTTTGAATCATAATGATCATTTAACAAATAATGACTAGTTATCAAATGATTGAACAATTGGGAGCAATTTACTAAAGATCCTCAATTGGCATTATTAAAATGTATTTATTTTATTATGAGTTTAGTACATCCTATTTAGCAGAAACACTATAACATATCAAGTCATCTATAGTTAGCCAAGAATGACATATATCATGTTTATAGCATTTTTCGGAATGTTATCATAGGTGGTGTTAACAAAAGTTGTAACTCTTTTATAACGTTTTTTCAATGCCATGGTTTTAGTATTATAGCATTCTTTTCATGCAATCTTTTTAAATTTGATGACATTTTTTCCATTATAATTTTGGCTTTAATAACATTCATTAATTGACATGATTACTTATTAAACGGCATTCTTTTTCCATTATAATTTTTTAATATTTATCGTATTTATTGAATATAATGTGTCGTTTTCAATAGCATTTTTTATTACATTGTATACATATTAAGGTCGTGTTCGATAGAGATTAAAATCGAATTAAAATTGAAAACTAACCGTTATTGTTGACTTTTATTAGATGAGTGGGACCCAATAACGGCTATATTTTCGATTTTAATTGGATTTTAAGTACGATCGAACGCGCCCTAAATAACATTCTTAATTTGTAATAAATTCCAAAACATGCATCAATATTGTCTTATAGAAATATGCAAGTGTACATGTTCAATAGAGAAATCTAACTATATATCAAATACTAATAACAATATATGCTAGAAAATATAATAATAACAAAAGTTGTAACTCTTTTATAAAGTTTTTCAATGCCATGGTTTTAGTATTATAGCATTCTTTTCATGCAATCTTTTTAAATTTCATGACATTTTTTCCATTATAATTTTGGCTTTAATAACATTCATTAATTGACATGATTACATATTAAACGGCATTCTTTTTCCATTATAATTTTTTAATATTTATCGTAATTATTGAATATAATGTGTCGTTTTCAATAGCATTTTTTATTACATTGTATACATATTATGGTCGTGTTCGATAGAGATTAAAATCGAATTAAAATTGAAAACTAACCGTTATTGTTGACTTTTATTAGATGAGTGGGACCCAATAACGACTATATTTTCGATTTTAATTGGATTTTAAGTACGATCGAACGCGCCCTAAATAACATTCTTAATTTGTAATAAATTCCAAAACATGCATCAATATTGTTTTATAGAAATATGCAAGTGTACATGTTCAATAGAGAAATCTAACTATATATCAAATACTAATAGCAATATATGCTAGAAAATATAATAANAGTACGATCGAACGCGCCCTAAATAACATTCTTAATTTGTAATAAATTCCAAAACATGCATCAATATTGTTTTATAGAAATATGCAAGTGTACATGTTCAATAGAGAAATCTAACTATATATCAAATACTAATAACAATATATGCTAGAAAATATAATAAATAAATTATATTAGAATCATCTCATTTTAGTTTTTCAAAAAAAAAAAAAAAACTTAAACTCTTATAACTTGTTTAGAAAGACATCCGTCAAGCCAATGGTGCATTTAAATTTGAAAAATAACAAAGTGATACAACTTATTACGTTGTAAAAATAATGTTTAATGACCGAAGATATTAACATAAAAAATTTGACCTTATTATCTAGAGACATACTATATGACCAGAAGAGAACCCAACAAAATCTGGATAGAACACTCACACACACATGGGTCCCGCAAATTATTTTCTTTTTTTAATACACGTTGGGGCCCACTGTTTATCTCTCTTCTGGTCAACTTCTGTGGTTTCCTTTCTGTACAATGGGAATATCCCGATTATCTATACTATTTACTCCATTACAGCTTTGTCAAATGGCTAACGGGTGTGGTATCAACACATTCTTCAATACAAGTCATATTAAAAGTATGCCAACACAAGAATGTATCAGATTTCATAGCTACATCAACCCAAACTCTCAGAGCATTAGGTCTGGAGGTATGTGATGAACCAATATTTTTGGATCATTTGAAAACCAACCTCCTTCTGCTTACACTTGTCGTTGAGTGTATTAGTATTTACACTCTTCAATAACACAATTTTAGAAACCAAGTTATTGTCTTTAATATGTGTGTGTGTGTGTGTGTGTGTGTGTGTGTGTGTGTGATCAATGTAAAGGAATGATAAATGTTATTGATGAAGATGGAAGTTGTTTACTAGATGACTCTTCATTCCACTTTTCCTGAGACTATAAAAATAGAAATTTCAATAACTACCTACTAAATTCTTTGAAGTAAAAATATATATCTCATATTTCAATTAGAGAAACTTACTAGCCTGTTTTTTCAGTAAGTCATTGATTGTCCTTTCCATATCTGACACTTGAACTTTCAAATGATTTTGTTCCTCTCGTAAATGAGTTATACTAGACTCCATTTAAGTTAATATAGAATACTTTGTATAGCAAACTCCACATCCAATCCTTCATAATTGCCTGCAATTCTCTGGATCAAGTATTTTTAAAAGAGCATTTTGTTTTATATTAGTTTTAGAGGCATGTTGACTCACTTCTTTCAATTTTTTCTTGAAAGACAATATATAAGTGCACACACATATATAGAAATAGAAAAAATAAATGAAGTTTATACTTACAAGCATATTTGCAACATGTTTTCATGTAAGTTCACTATTCTTTTTTATATGTGTTGCTGTTCAAACCTCCTTTCTACCTATATAAGATGGATTGTTGCTCTTCTTTCGCTAAGAGAAGGAAGACTTATATAATAAAAATCAAGAAAAAAAATAATTTACTTAGTGAATTAAAGAAGGATTTTGGAATATTACCATATCTTCACGCAATCTAGAAATCCTTGCCAGTACATGTATGCGGTATTTGTTTTTCCCAAATTTCTCTAAACTTTTGACTTTTAGCCTAACAATTAGATTATTAAATTTATTGTAAATGTACTAATAATTAATCATAGTTTAGTGTAAATTTGAACTAAAAAAGAAAAATGAAGAATTTACCATAAATTCTGTACTTATTTTTTTCCTTCACAAATTTCTTCCATTGTTGGGGTTTAAGATATAATAATCTAAACTCAAAGTAACTCTCTGCTTCATTTGGTGGATGTTTAATCTTTTCCATAAGTCGAGACTTTGATGCCCTCTAAAGTCCATACATTTCTTTAAAAATGTAATATTTTGCTCGAGCTACTTTTACTTTTGGAAAGGGCTAGCTTGCTGCCCAAGTCTACCTCCCACAAGCAACCCATATCATAATTCAACCTGTATCTTATAAATTTTCGATTTAATGCAATATCAAAATATATGTTGGGTTTTGTGACACAAATCCGATCTAAATTGGGATTAAGGTTTCGCATTGTAGAGTATTGGACTTGAAGATGTCAAAATATGGTCCAAAAATGAAAAATAGGCAGATTGACGGTGCTAGACAGACACCCGCTTATCGCTTGAGCAAGAGGAGTAAAATTGAAATAGGGAGTTTATCGCCCGCCTGTCGTCGAGCTGTCGCTCGAGCGGCCGCGAATTTGTTTCCTTCTTTTTTAGTTTTACGTGATTTTTAACCTAATTTTCATATTTTAGGTTAATTTTAGGGTTTGGACATGTCTCCTATAAATAGTCGACTCTTCATTCAGTTTAGATAAGTAGAAAAAGCAGAAGTTGTATTTTCTCTCTATTGATTGTTATTAGTAAGACATTCGGTTCATCTACCAATTTTATCTTCTTGTTTGCTTTCTTTTAAATCTTATTCTTGTTTATTAGTTTGTGCGATCTATATTTCATATCGCGCCATATCACCTCCTCGAATTCCTAACAAATGGTATTAGAGACAAAGTTCAGCAGTTCCGCAGAGCAAGGATTTGATTATTTAAGGTATTTTCATGGCTACAATGAAGTATGATATTCCGCCGTTGGATTGCAGTACAAGATCGTTGTGGCAAGTGAAGATGAGAGCTATATTGACGTAAATGGATTTAGATGATACTTTGTTAGGATTTGATAGGATGCCCACAACTTGGACAGCAGAGAAGAAGCAACGAAAAGATCGCAAGGCACTTTAGCAGATTCATCTCCATCTATCTAACAATATTTTTCAGGACATCTCGAAGAAGAAGAAGAAAAAGAAGACAGCTGCTACATTATGGTTGAAACTAGAGTAATTGTGCTTGACCAAAAGTCAAAAATAGAGGCTTTATTCTCATCGCATGGCAAAAGGCCGATGACTGTAAGATCATCTAGTTGTATTTAAGACGATCGTCGTTGATCTGGATACGTTATCGGTAAAATATGATGAAGATGACTTGGCCTTAATCTTGTTGTGCTTGCTGTCGGTTCGTTTTCGTCGTTTAAGGACACGATTATGTACAGCCGTGACACACTCACCATTGAAGACATGTATGATGCATTGTTCTCAAAAGAGAAGATGAAGCATCT
>CAIGRN010125908.1:0-30373 GCA_903798345.1 Fraxinus anomala | reverse complement strand
TTATAAACCAAATAGTGGAACTTGAAGAGGGAATGGTCTGCGATCCGATCCCTCATCACACAGACCATGTAAATCGTGGGTTGTACTCTAAACTGGTCAGGATCCAACAGTCCCCCCCCAACTGAACTACTAAAGTGTCGAGTGAGTCAAACTCCTGTTACACCTTGCCTTCCAGGAGAACTCCTGCCTTCCAGGAGAGAGCATGTCTTCCAAGAGCCCCATAAATCGAACTCGCGACCTCGAGCTGCCAGCATTGAAAAGTTCTGTTCTTTACCAATTGGGATGTGCCCCGGGGGGCACATCTAATTATCTTTGTTGAAGAGTAACACTGTGACATCCCCAGTTGAGTTAGAATAATGTTAATTGTACATAAACAGTTACATAATGATTCACAGACAGATGAGATGTTAAAAAGAGAGTGAGAAAGTTTTCTTTCTTTTTTTATTTGGTTGAAAAAATTCTAATCGAATTATATATCATCACACCATGTGTATGTAAACCATTTTATAAATCTATTATGTATATGTAGTACAACTATTTTCAAAAATGATTTTGTAAATGGATCCATAAATTTGTACTCAATTGTTTTAGCGGCGATGGTCACGAAGGTTTGAGTGATTGAAATCATTTGCATGTGGTGTGGTCAGTTAGGAAATGTGATGTGAGACTTGTTTGCATGTTTTGTTGACCTTGGTTTTTGTAAGGGTGACATGACCAATAGAAGTCCCGAGTCCTCTCGAGTTCACGTAAGCCTTTTGTCTTGCACATTTAGACAAATCGTTAGTTGCACGTGACCTTCTCCTTTTCCGAAGTGAGAGGAGGCGGTTACGTATACTCTGACGGTCAAGTCAATCAATGTATGAGTGAAGGGGTGTTGAAAGTGTTAGAGACGTGGGTCACTAAGTGTAAAGATGTTTTAATTCTACATTTGCAAGGAGTGTTTCGATGAATTCCTTGGTTAGTTTAAAACAAGAGCATGGGAATCATACTAATAATGGAGATATTGAAGGAGTAACATTAGCAGTTAAGTATCCGAAGTGCTAAAAGTGTGCATGCAAATTTCAAGGTCAGATTCGACGATAATGCGCAATCTGGGGAAACTATAAAATGTAATTGTAACACTATAGTTCCATCTCGATAATGTAAATTAAGCCCCTGTTTGTTGTAGATTAAAATTAAATTTTTAATAGATTTTGATAAAAATTGATGGAATGTGTGGTTGAAAAGTTGTGGGTCACATGAAATGTGTGGTTAAAATTAATTGTTGACTTTGACTTGAGATTAAAATTAGATTTTAATTTGTTCCAAA
Source organism: Fraxinus anomala (assembly GCA_903798345.1). Taxonomy (NCBI): domain Eukaryota; kingdom Viridiplantae; phylum Streptophyta; class Magnoliopsida; order Lamiales; family Oleaceae; genus Fraxinus; species Fraxinus anomala. Next base: position 29,064 of record CAIGRN010125908.1, on the reverse strand, counting down.
CAAGGCCTAAATATCATGTGTGGATCGCCGCTATTGTGACATGAGCTTTAATTAAATAAATAAGTAATTACTTCTATAGTTTTTGTTTTTAAGTTGAGAAATTTTTAAATCAGTTTTAAATTATAAATAGATTAGCAATCGAAGTTGAATAAAATGTAATGAAATTGTGTAAGTTTGCATAATAAAGTATATAATGTTGAAAAACTTTATCATTGATTTAAATGTTTAAATGGTTAGATAAAGTCACATGTATATCATTAAAAATATTGTCTAAATGTCCGAAATAGTTGTCCTCGTCTTATAATCAATATATATTCACATTAACTGATATAAAAAAATTTAGACAATGCTTGGTTAAATGTTAAAATATTCGTAAGTAGCGAGTTTTAGAAAATGTGTGAATTAAAATTGTGAATATAGAAATACTATTAATTAACTAAACACTCTAATAGTTGCAAAGTTGCTACTTAGTCTCCATTCTTTGCATAATAATGAGTAAGTTGTATCACGTCATTAATTATGAACCCACTGAGCACCAATGTAATGACTGAATAACCCAACTTTCCAAAATACAACAATTTTATTTCTTTATTTGTCTTTGCTTTTAATGTAAATAATTCAAGACGTAATCCCAATTCCAAAAGAATGAAATTTAATAAGTTTTTCTTTAGTTAATTTTCTCATGTGGCAAATTTCATTTATTTGACCGTCAAAATATAAATTCTTTTTTTATTGAAAATATATGTAAACGAACCTCACTATTAGTATTTAAGTGCTTTATATTGCAAATTTCAAACCTAAACTTCAATGTATTTCTCGTGGCTGGCTGAGACCATCTCCAAAAAACTCGCCAAATTCAAGATATTTTTTATTTTAGAAAGTCAATCCTTAAAAATAAATTTCAAGATAAATTGTAGAGACAGTTGACATCTGTTTGAAGGATATAGTACTATATAATTGTTGAGAAATTACAAATGCGATTCTGTGAACAGTAGAATTTTTCATGTAAATGGACAACCCAATGATTCTGTGAACAGTTGACATCCCAACGATGTATAGTTTAAGCCCTTTCAGAAATTATAAAAGTTGAGAGACATCTAAGACTATATAGTAGTAGCCATGTCAAAAAGGCTCGCCGGCTTGAGCTCGATCGCACCAAGCCTAGGCTCGGGCCGAACCCCATTTTGGGGGCATTGGCCCGAGCCCGTATATAAATTTTTTTCCCCCCCCCCCCCCCTCTTAAAATAGCTGCCCAGCAGGCACTACAATAGCTGCCTGTTGGCAGCAGAATTTTTTTTTTTTTTTTTAATAAAACCCCAGCCGGCTCGGTCTGCTAAGGCTCGGGCCAAAAGCTCGGGCCGAGCCTCATTTTTTTTGCTTGGGCTCGACTCGGGCCAAAAAAAGCTCGGGCTCGGCTCGTTGACATGCCTATATAGTAGAGAGACGTATATTCTCAATGTACTATAATTTCTTCTATTACTGTTTCTCGTTTGATTTAGAAAGAGGTTGTCTTAATTCTTCTAATATAATAAATTCTTTCTATTAGCCTTGGAACATTTAAAATATGCCCAAATCATGTAGCTAGGAGTAGACAATACTTACAAAGCAACAAACAATATAAGGAGATTATCCAGCAATTTGTACGCAAATCTTGGTTTCGACAAGTCAAAATTTTATTTGATATTTTGCAAGTACAAGTCGCGATTTTATCGTCTTTGCATGCACAAATTTTGATTAACAGAATATAATTCATGCCCCAATTTATTCAACAAAATTTACTTCCTAAAGTGACGTTGCAAATTTATTTTGTTGACATTGGTTTAAATATAACTCATCAAGATCTTACCTCTCTAATTCAAGCTTAGAACTTATAGTCATCCATAAACCCTTGTACATTAGAAGTCTCACCACGAACATGTCATCTTACAACCGTTGCTACATTGAATAGATGATGATGGCAAAATCGTACCAACTTATTTTTTGCTGTAACACATAGACCGCATTTGCATCCATTGCCATCAAACTTCCAGTCACCCATAATCCCAATATTTGCTCCACAACTTACTCAATTGTGGAATTTCCACCCAGTGGCAGCCTTGATTATAGATGGGGTAGACAATCGCCTAAAATCTCCCTTTCACGAGGGCTTCCATAGAAAAAATTTATTACATATATTATTGTTGACCCCAAAAATGAGTCAACGGATGTCGAGCTCATTCGCGCCAAGTCAAGCACGATTCCGGCGTGTTCCTACCGGAATAACAAAGATAGTAAGGAGGAAATGGACGCGGTATGTACTTTGCGGCCAGAGACAAAAATGTTCAAGTTCCGACGGGTGGAACAAAAGCAATCGCGCTAACAACGGTTGTCGGACAGAAACCAAACTAATCTATGTAACAATGAAATATGAATATGTGGAATGATAGATAAAACGCATATCGAGATTACTATATTGTGTGTGTTGAGACTTTCATTTGATAAACATGCAAAGAGTACGGAAAATATTCAACACAGCCTTCATATGAAATTCTCGTGGGTTTAAGCGTATATTTCGAATATATGATTGTCAATTTTCCAATTAATTATCCAACCTCCTTGTAAGATAGAAGAAAACTCTATTTATACTGCATTGACCGAAGTAGTGTCCGTTGGATCAGAACCACGTGGCCTCATCTCCCTAATTGAGGCATCACATCATTGTGTATTCATACAATTAATATATTGATAAGGGGTAAGCTGACACACTGACAAATTTATTACAAGTGTTAAATCAATCACTTTTAAAGAGATCTTTAAATCTTTTACAAGCAAACAGCATTGACTTCATGAGTCTCATATCAGTCAAGAGCCTCGGAGAAGTCTTTCAAGTGGTTCTTCAAGTGGAGAGTTTCAGCTCCTTTTTCTGTTTCCTTAAGCAGTGTTTTATCCAAGTATAGTGCTTTGGCCTTGAGGCAGTACTTCGGTATGAACTTCTGTCTTGCAGTGCAGGGACTTCGGCTTCGTTTGATTTCCTCTTAGTTTGACTTCATAAGTTTTTATTTGACTTTCTGCTTATGTGGCTTACCACATGGCGCTTGCTCTTCGAGTCTCTGAGGCGATAAGTAACAATTATATTTATAAATAATAAAGAAAATTTCAAAAAAAGTTTTTATTTTTTTGTATTGAGATTGACTCTTTGCTTTCTCTCCATTCTTTCTCTATACCATTTCTTTTGTTTTTATTTGACCTTTTAACTTTTATTTAATTATCTCTACTTGTTTAATCATCTTTAATTCTTAGTCTCCCAAGTTCAATCCTCTGTAAATTCTCTTGCTTGAGCTTACGATCATTGACATTAATAATGGTGTGTGTGATTTTTTTCCTTTAATTTTTTTGCCCTCTTATGTATATTAGTCAGAGTTGAATGACATTGCACGTTTTTCTAAAATATTTTATAAGTGATGTGAAAGTAACGTTTGACCATTTATTTACTCTTTTAGTCTAAATATGAGAGAAATGCAAGTTCTTGAAAACAAATGTTAATTATTATACAAGTACATAAATGGTGACATGCATACTTAAATGTGCGTATTAAAATTACAACTAAATACATAAATGAACATAAATAGAAAATACGGTACATTAATTTAGAATTAATAACAATGATATATACGGGACAATGAATGTTAAATGAATATAATTTAATTTTTAATTAAGTGAAACAGGATGTTAAATATGGATGTGAATAATGAACTGCATTCTTGAATGTAAAATTTTAATTAATATTAATTAAATAAGTATTAATGTTAATTAATTGAGAATTAATAATATGAATATGGACGTGAATGTGAATATGAATATGAAATTCTAATTAATATTAAGACCCTGTTTGAACCACATTATTATTTTTTTATTCTCGTTCTTCTACTCATTTTCAACCATACATTTTTCAATAGAGTAATATTTTTCATCATATCAATAATTTTTCTTTCTTTTTCAACCACATATTCCCCATTACATCAACAGTAAAAAAAATATTTTTTTTCTAAAAATGTGCACCAAATAGAGGCTAATTAAATGAATGTAAATTTTAATTAATTAAAAATTAATAACATATAATATATGCATAAACAAGATTTTTGTAGTATTTATTACAGTTTGTAAATTAAATAAATATTGAAAAACTAAAAGAAATATATTATTGAAAGAATTAAATTGTAATTGAGTTATAATCGTTCAAAAAATTATTCTCGATTGATGTGATGTTTAATATAATAGTCGGAGTTGAATGTGTATTGCATGTTATTTTGAAATACTTTATAAGTACTGTAAAAGTACTATTTGATATCGATTTGTTGGAAGGATTTGATAAGTCTCAAACGAACTAAAGAAGACAAAACGTAGGATAAAAATTTAAGAGAATAAAATTGTATTTCCAAAACTCAATTTTCATTATTCAATTTTTGTGATGATGAAATACTATAAAGAGACAGCATTTTTATACTACATTTGGTTAGGGCTGAACATGGTCCGATTCAGTTCTCTTCGGAACCGAACCGAACCAAACCAAAATTTTCCGGTATTTATAAATGGAACCGTCGGGTCTAAATATAATTATGGAATCGTTCGGATTCGATTCAGTTCAGTTCAGTTCAGTTCCATACCATAATTATTTTTGTTAATATTTACAACAATACTACATAAATACAACTAATAACATGTTTATTCGTAACTTTTATAAATTAACGTAGTCCACTTTAAAAACATATAAATAATAAGTTGTCCAATAAGATTAATCCACAAATGTATACAAATAACAAAAAGTAGATACTAATACTAAAACAAGTTCTCCAATAAGATTTGGGCATGTGGATGTAGGTTTTCAATTTATCAAATAATTTGGGGTCAATGACTCGATTACTGACTGGAAGTGTGAAATTGGAAAGAGAATGATAAAAATTTAAAAATGTATAGATCTTAGGCTAAGAATAAAATTAATAATTGGTATCGAATGAAAGTGTGAAATTGGAAAGAGAAGGATAAAAACTTAAAAATGTCTAGATCTTGAGCTATGAATGAAATTAATAATTGGGCCAAAAAATTGAATTTAGAAATTGGGTAGAGCTGGACTAGCTAGACATGGATTTGACTTGGGAGTTAGAGTATTAATCACTAAATTAGTTAATTTGCTAATTTGTTTAGAAAAAATTAAAAAATTTATTTAAATTCGGTTCTGGGTCTAGTACAGAGAATCGAACCGAACACATCGTTTCTCGATTCAGATACTCGTTCGAGTATTTAACTTATGAAGAATCGTTCGGTTCGTTTCGAGAGTTAAAATTCCTAAATACATGAATAGAAATAAATTTATCTATAATAATTCTAGATTCATGTAGATCAAGATTCATCAAGTCAAAATTTATTGAATTTAGATTAATGTGAATGTTAATTAATTGAAGAATTAATAACACGAAATTCATACATGACAAAATTTTTGTAGTATTTATTACTTATTGAAAAATGAAAAATAAAATATTATTAAAATAATTGAATTGTAGTATAATGTACAAAAATTGATTGTGACTTGACGTGATATTTAATATATATATATATATATACACATCTCAACTTCGAATTGCATTGGTCAAAAGTTGTGTGTGTGCATGCTCTCTCTATGTAAGAATTGTTTTATATTTGTTGAGGTTTGACAAGAGAAACAGTGGTTGAACAAGTGAGATATTCAAATAACCCAATGATCAGATGTCTTAATAAGTAATGTATAATAACTATTTTTGTGCCCTCACCTGTACATTTGATATTTATTGATTTGCCAGTATGATGCAAACTGAATGTATTTTACATTTTTATGTTTAAAAGTTACAGGGGTTTTTTCTCCTTCTTTTAAAAATTTCTTGTGCGTTACTCACAAAATTAGTTTGAGTTTAATATTTTTTGATCACATTTTTTTTTAATAATGCTATTTATGTAGAATATCGGTCATAATTTATGTATAATAATGGGATTGAATAATTCAATTTTTATGACAAGAGGGGGAGGGGAGAGAGAGACGTGAGAAATAATATGTTGCCAAATGTTTAATCATTATGATGATAAATAATATTACTCCATTATTTTTCTTTACAAGTACCGTTAATTCTGGAATTTTGATTCCTATCTTCTAGACTTCACACTAGAAATGGGACACAAATGGGGTCGCACAAAAGAGTGCTAAAAGAGATTTTTAGTTCCATTTAGGTGCTATTTTTGTAAATTTCCATATATGATGACAACAAAAAAATTGTCCCCTTTGAATTGTCGCTCTAGAAAAGAAAAGAATAAATAAATGTTGGCCCACGATTCACCTCTACCATAATGAGATCCCATTTAATCATTATATAAGACAAATAGTCAAAATATGGAATATGTCTTTGCATATTCCTTGTCTTGAAGTAGTTTTCAATTAAACAAAATAATTGCATTATTTATATTAACCTTCTTCAAATTTTTGTACTACGGGACAATCGGGTTTGTTTTCAATGCAATTATGTCATTTCAATAAAAATAAATAAATTACGTGAGTTGCGAACAACTCATCCCACTAAAATCGAGCCGAACCGAGCCGAACCGAATTAAGTGATAATGAGTTGAGCACTCGATTCAACCCATACAAGAACCATACCTCAATATAAAAACTTTCTGATAATTGACTTTTTCTCATTTTGATTAGACGAAAATGAGAGATCCAGTTTGTGATAGTTGCACATGTTTAAATTTTCACTAACAATATCATTGTGTAATATGGACCTCTCATTTCATTTTCTTTAATAGTGGTCCAAAAATGCACATGGGCTCTTGATCAAAATTTGTACGGCCACGAGAATATATGTTCGCGCACCCAAGATAATCCGATTACAATTTCCATAAAAGTTTAAATAGAAAACAATAAATGGAAGTCCATTAATGTTAGGACAGTAATAATATTTCAACTACCTAGTTGATGTGCTAATTTCTTATTAAACTAGTTATATTCGATTTATAAATAAAATAAATTATTTTGTGTCCACGTCGGAATATTTTTAATACATTTCCAATCTCACACAAAAATAATTTACCGGTTAGTCAACTACATTCCTTATTTAAATATTCATCCCAGTACTCTTATACTAGTTCACAGAAATAGTGCATTCAGTTCCACGGGGGATTGTTCACAGAACAATTACAGGTGCTCTAGATGATTTTTTTTTTTCTTAATTGTCCAATCACATGACAACATGTATTCTATGGAGAGTGCCACATGTACCTTATGGACACCATTATGTGTATCATAAGTTATATGAAGGTACATGTAGCATTATTCTTCAAGAAATATCTTTTGTACGTGTAGCATGGTTCATAGATTGGTGCATATCATATGAGCGTATATATGAAATGTAAATCGTTGGAGGCTAAAAATAATCTAAAAAGTAGTAGTCGTCTGACTATTCGAACACACGACTCTCTTTGTCTGTCCATTTTTTCTCGGCCTAAACGTAATGACTATCTTAGCTATGTTATGTTACGCCCCAAACCGAGTCCTCACATCCGGTTTTCTCCTCCCGAAATTCAAGAGGTTGGCTTCCTCAACACAATATTAGGGTCGTCCCCTTCATTCTACTATGATGAACCCTGTCCAAGCCGGCTTTCTGAGAAGCCCAACCGTGCTCACGGCCCGACAACTGTAATTTATGACGGATTTGATAAAGGAAGTCATTGTCTATATTTATTAATTCTTACGAAATAGTTTCTACTCTTATTTACTTAAATGTTTTTATAAAGGAATTTGCTTTTTGTTCTCTCTTTTTCTTACACTAAATAATTAGAGTCGATGGGAAGTTCCATCATTAATTATTTTGCTAAGTGTCTTTAGTCAGTCCAATATCAAACTTCACACTGATTCTTAACATTACAGAGAAGTATTGAGAAGAAAAAGAAAAATAATATTAGTCCTTCTCAGTTGTTTTTTATATCCTTAAAATCTCATGCTTAATTTGGAAAATATAAATATTAGGAGCTCTTTAGCTTTATTCAAACTGAGAATACCCAAGTTTTTGTCCAGAAAATTATTGTTTTTTTTTTTTCTTTTATCATCAATGGCTTTTAATTCTTCCTATATACTTCACGGTGGATACCAAGATCTTATAAAAGAAAAGAGTGATGATAAATTGTCAACCACGTAAAATTCCTCACATTTTATTGTATAAATTTTTTATATATGTCAGCTAACCCCATCATCTCCACTTGTAGGAACTACGAGATTATCTCAGGGTGCCTTCAAAATCAAGGAATTAAGGACCAGTCATAGAACCTTTTTCAATAAGTAAAAATGATTACCAATTTGTTCTCAGCTTGAACAATAAATGTCAAAAGCAAAAAACTAAAAAGCTCATCATAAAAAATATTTTCACAAACAAACATTCCTTCCAGACTTGTATAAGAACTTGTCACGCCACAAAATGAAAAGAGAATGGTTCCTCGGCCCATTGTGTTTTTAAACCTAGGGTTCATGCAATCAACTATTTCGAAAGCGAACTGCTTCCTCCTCGAAGAACCAACCTCCTTTAGCCATCTCAATGAGCAGAGCTCCTGCATCAATAAAAAAATTATTCCCCATTTTCATGGAAATAATGTGTCATCCAATGAATTGTACATTTACATTGGTCTCACTTTATGTTGGGGAGATCTATAAATATAGATAGTTGATCAGATCAAATAGTATACATATTATATTGTTGAAGCGATATAATCTTTAACATTAAACTGAATACAATTAAGTAAATAAATAATTAAAAAAATAATGCAGCAACAAAGGCAAAATACATGGTGACTCAACCAAGTGGGACATACCAATCGATCATTGCTCCCTCATTTTCTAAATTGACAGACTAAATTATTCTATCATTATTATCAATAATGAATAGATTCATAAGCCTTCCCCAGATAATATCACTAATAAAATTATTATTTATAAATCCAGATAATATCATTAATAAATTTTATTATGTAACACTTGCAATAATTATTCATCATCATTTTGAAAAAAAAAAAAAAAAGGAATTTAATGTTAGAGAAAAAATAGACAATTTTCATAAATCTTGATTATGCATTCATTAATAGCGTTGTTGATGAATCGAAATCCGTGATTTGATTAACGATGTCAGCAAGGAAAACTTTAGTTTAACTTAAATTTTGAACGGTGAAAAGTGATTAATAATGATTTTTATTTGTTTATGACTCAAGTCTAATCAGAGAAATAGTTGTTGAGTTATTTTTCACGATATCACAACTCAAGATAAAAAGTATGTAGCGAAACAAATTAAGATAATTAGGTGATTAAGACCGACAATTTGATCAGTGATGGGCTATTGCATGTCTAGTTACATGAATAATAAACATACGACCCACACAACCCTTTCGGGGTGGTGCTGCTCTTTTTATATAATTATTAGGGAAAATTGTAACAGCGGTCTCTAACCTTTTAATTTTTTTCAAATATTACCCTAATTTTTAATTTGTGTCGTTGAAGGTCCCTAAGCTTTAATAAATATGTACCTATAGTCCATGAAACCGTCAGTTGACCAAGAAAAGTGGACTTTTATCAAATTGAAAGGGATAAAATAGTAATTTTGTATATTTATAAATATTAACAATTAAAATAATAAAACTAAAGAAAAAAAAAAAGAAATTTATTCCAACACCTCCACCCTCTATCTTCATATTCTCTCATTTCAAAAAGCAAGGCTGACAAAATCATGGAGGCAAGTCCATCCATGAATTTCCCAAACAATCTGGACAAGAAAATGGAATTTGAAACTGAAATTAGAAACAAATTCCAACCATTCTTTCTTTCCCTTCTTTTTCTCCAATTTTCTCTCCTCTTATAGCCCAAAAATTTAGACTCCCAGAAGAAAGAAAAGAACTCAATTGGGGTTTCGAAGTATGATTTTGTGTTGCAAACTCCTTGGGAAGGTGTGAAAATTTGAAGGTTGTTGAGTATATATGTGGAGTGGGATTTTACCAACCTTGAAATGATTTTTGGTTGGGGGTGGTTCAAAATGGGGTATGGTGTGCAGTTTGAGGGTGGTGGCCGTAGCCTTGATTGTGGGTGGTGAGGCAACGTGTTGGTAGATGTCAATAGTTGGCCATGGCTGAAAATCAACGTCGTTAGTCGGAGAAGATGAAAATAGGGGGGGTGGGGTAAATTTCTTTTTTTTTTTTAAATCTTTAATTTTATTATTTTAATTCTCAATATTTATAAATATACAAATTTACCATCTTAACCCCTTTCAATTTGGTCAAAGCCCACTTATCTTGGTCAACTAACGATTTCATGGACTGTTTACATCCAGATGAACTCTATGTGAATATTTATGAAATGTTAAGGATCCTCGTTGGTATAAATTGAATATTAGGGTAAAATCTACAAAAATTAAAAAGGTTAGAAATCGTTGTTGAAATTTTCCCTAATTATTATAATAGGTAAAGTGCAAATATAAATAAATAATGTCCAAGCTGACATCTATTACAAGACTAATTTAAGCAATCGTGTTTGGACCTCCTGCATTAAAAGTTAATACATATCATTAGGAGGTAAGAATCAATAAGGTGGTCCCTCAACCCCACCAATCACCATCGCCAAATTTAACACAAATCTCAGATTTAATTGTTCATAAAAATAATGTTATGCAAAAGAATTATATTGAAAATGCAAAAAGTAATTTATAGTTTTTATAATAAAATTCCATTATTGTGTATACGGTCTACCAATCCTTCGATTCCACGTACGTGTCCCATGAAATAAAACACTTGCCACCTCTCTCTATCTCGAGTGCTATTTGTTTAGTATTTTTATATCTTCCCTGTAAATGGCTGCTGTTAGACGAGAAGAAGAGAATAGAGATGAAAAGCTGAACACTCGCATGCAATTGTGACAGAAAAAGATGCAAACTTTCTCTCTCCGTGTGTGTGTGTTTCTCTCTCAAACTTTGCACCAAATCAAAGTCCAGTTCAAAATTTTGCGTACAGAGAGCAAGGGAGAAAGAAAAAGGGGTTTTAGTTACACGGGGGTTTAAAAATCGAATCTTTTGGTACATATACTAAATTCTTGAACTTGTGTATTTCCAATTCTGGTTCTTGATTTTGTTCTTTACAAGTTTTTACATTTTTATGTTGGGTTGTGTAAATTAGTTTGTGGGATTGAATTGGGTTTTGAGTTTGGAAAACTGAATTGTTGATATTTGGAAGTTTGTGAGCTGGATTCTATATCAAGATTTTGATTTGCATCGGTTGAATAAGCTATTCTGAATCAAAAGAGAAAATGGAACCTGGGTTGGAAATCGATGATGGCAATGAAACTAAGGGATCCATATGGGTTTTGGACCAGAAGCTGGATCAACCTATGGAGGAGGAGGCTGGAAGGCTTAGCAATATGTATAGAGAAAAGGTACAATAAAATCCATTCCCTTTTAATGTGTACTTAACTGCATACTCATTTATTATAAGTACCTTTTGGAGGTAGTAGCTTTTTACCTTTTTTGATGATGGCTTTTCTTTTATGGATTTTTTTTTTCCCCAAGTGCTACAGCAGATTTTATGGAATGTTGATAATTGATGATGATTATGCAATAACCCTACTGGATTTAAACAAACTTTAGCTAGTTTCTATAGTTCACCTTTAAGTGTAATGACATGCTTTTGACTATTTAATAGTTTCGTGGTGTAGAGTTTATACAGTGGAAGGGAAAAACTTTGCTTGGTTGAATTTGTTGCCTTATGACTGCATGATGTAGGTATAGATAATATATTCACTAATGAAATTCTATTTTTTTCTTTTTTTACTTTTCTTCAGCTTGAAAAAATTTCGAGCAGTATAACAAGTGACTGCTTATCATAGTGTTTCTGATATTTTCACTGCATAATAGCATAATTGTTTCGTATCGTAAGTGCTTTAGTCCTAGAGTGAGGCAGAAGATAATGAGACAATCTTATTCAGGATAATGTTGTAACATTCCATAGTTTGATTTTGTTGATGCAGAAATTCTCGTCTATATTGCTATTGCGGCTTGCCTTTCAGAGTCTGGGAGTAGTTTATGGAGACTTGGGAACTTCTCCATTGTATGTGTTCTACAATACTTTTCCCAAGGGGATAGATGATACAGAGGATATTATTGGTGCTCTTTCATTGATTATCTATTCGCTTACGCTAATACCTCTCCTCAAGTATGTTTTCATAGTATGTAGAGCAAATGACAGCGGTCAAGGTAAGCTGATGTCACGCTACAAAATTTTGTGATAGCATATGCATATTTCAATAACTAGGTTATGAGATTGTTACTTCTAGCACATCGTCATTGTTAGCCTTAATTGTACCTTGTAATAAATACTTATGTCTGTTTGCTTGCGACTGTGAGGGGTAAATCTGTTGACGTTAGCACTAGTGGAAAGACATTCTTTAATTGGCTGAGAAAGCGTGTTTTATTTCTTACTTGTATAATTCAAGGAACAGTTCACAAATGGACTAGTAGGAAATGCCGCAGAGTTTGCACCCAAGAATCCAGCGTCTTGTATTTACTTCAATGACTTCTGTCCCTTTAATTTTTTTGTCAACCTCAAATAATAGTTACTAATACGGATAATTTATGGTCGATGAATTATTGAAAGATTCTTGTCAGATTTTTTTCTTAAAGAATTAAATTAGAACATGTCTTGTAGTCTGCTAATTAATCCTATGATGGAATTTTTTCATGAACTATCAATACATGTTGATGTGGGGGCTTCAGAAGATGTGGCATTAAAAAGGAATGACAGGAGGCTAATAAATTCATGGAATTGGGGCTGCATCATTACATTAACATAATGTCACATTTATTATCCTTAACTGTGGAAGATATGATTCTTAAAAGGGAAATGCCAGTATGTTCTAGGCATCATATTTTCGTACTGGAAATTGGGATAGCGGTCATATGATTGATTGGTATGAGATCATGAGAAGTTGTTAAGTTGAGTTAGCCTCCGAATGACTTAAAAAATGAGTCATGGGGTTAATATTCTTGAGAAAGAGTACCCTGAAAACGACAATAATGTATGTTGAGATAGATTTAGAGCATAATTGGAAAGTGAAAGAAACTGAGATTGGATTAATTTGACCGAGAGTTCTAATTATTTTTCCTAATTTCTTTCCTTTTTGCTTGTGAGTGTGCGAGTGTGCATATAGAAAGATGAGAAAGAAAACAAATTTAACAGTGTGACTTTATTCAGGTGGGACCTTTGCACTTTATTCATTACTTTGTCGACATGCTAAAGTCAAAACAATCCCCAACCAACACCGCACAGATGAGGACCTGACAACTTACAGCCGTAGCACATTCCACGAGCTTTCATTTGCAGCTAAAACCAAGCGATGGCTGGAGGCAAATACATTTAGAAAGAATGCCCTTCTTATACTAGTACTTGTTGGCACTTGTATGGTAGTTGGGGATGGAATTCTCACTCCTGCTATATCAGGTAATTTATGTTTTTCAACTATAGTTTCCCTTATTCATGCTTGTCATTTTTGTGTTAATTTTCCAACCGACTTTTATTGCATGCAAGCATGTATGCCTTCCTTGGAAGCAGTTCTGTGTATGTAGTCAGAGGTTGTGGTTTACTAGATGCTCGTTACTTCAAATTTAAGGTAATATGTACACAATGCCACATTTCCTTTTCTCGGTGATGCATGTGACGCTATAGAATTATATGACATTTGCTTATGGGTCTTCCCTCCTAAAAGTGAACCAAAGAGGAGTGAAATTTTGTCCGTTTTCTCCAACAATGGCAACAGATGCCAATATCTCAATTATTTGCATAAAATTGACACCATTTGCTGATTTTGAACAATCATCAAAACACAATCAAAGAAAGTCATGTTTTTCTCCACTATTAAGAATCTATTTATAGGATTCATGGTTTGCAGTCCCAGCAGAGTTAATTAAATTCACCATACTTTCTGTTCTAATTTAGACAACGAGCATTCTTTTGAATTCGCAAACAACAGATATTGCCATGTCTGAAACCTTATTGGTGCTTTAGCACAAGATGATAGTCTTTTTCAGCCATAGGGATTTTGACTGTTGGTTAACAACAACAATCAATTAAGTTGTTCTTGCCACTTGCCAGCATTGACTCTTGATGAACAAATCAGGTTATAAGGAGCATATTTGTATAGGCTTTGAGAGGAGTGTAAAAAGGCTTAACATGTTTCAAGGGGATGTTCATGTGGTAATTTGAAAACACCCAACGCACTCCATCGATTGGGATTCTGGCTTTTGGTAACTTGCTTATTTACATAAACCAACATTCCTAAGAGAGAGGTTGAGCTATGCCACAAGAATATTTCAATTGGAAGCTTAGTAAACACTCACGGTAATAAATGCATGTGTGACTAGGCACAAGCTGATGCCTGATCTTAGAACCCACAGTAGGGATCACAAAGTAGTATTAATATAATAATGCATAATTTAGGAATTTCTCTTGCTCAGAATTTTTGTTGCAACGGGCTTAAGTAGTCTGTGTATTCAGAATCAGATCCATTACAATCTTATCCTTTGGAAATCAAGTGAAAAAGAATGGGAGTATTTTTTTGGGCTTATTTATTTTGTTTGAATGTAATTTTGTGTTATTCTGATGTTTCAATCATCCTTATTCATTATTATGAAATTTTTCCCAAAATTTTTCCTCAGTTCTTTCAGCTTCTGGTGGGATAAAGGTGGACCATCCGAAGATGAGCAATGGTACTTATCTACCCCATTCTAATAGTGTCTGTCTTTCTTTCTGGAATAGACACCATTCTAATTGTTTTTTTATCTTTCATTGGAAGACTAAGATTGTATCATTTGCTGCAGATGTTGTTGTAGTTGTTGCTGTAGTCATATTAGTAGGTTTGTTTAGTATGCAACATTATGGTACGGATAAAGTCGGTTGGCTGTTTGCTCCAATTGTGCTGCTTTGGTTTCTCTTAATTGGAGGTATTGGAATCTTCAACATATGCAAATATGATAGTTCTGTTCTGAAAGCCTTTTCACCTGTGTATATATTTCGGTACTTCAAAAGGGGAGGAAAAACTGGTTGGACCTCTCTCGGAGGAATCATGCTCAGTATCACAGGTTTTTATCTTTTATGCTTGAAACCCCCCGCCAAATCCCCATCCTCGATTTGTGTCTGATTCTTGGAACTCTTCAGTATTTTTAAAAATCATCCAGAAGCAAGTATTATCAAATTGTAATTACTTCTCACTAATTATTACAGGGACAGAAGCGCTTTTTGCTGATCTTGCCCATTTTCCGCTTCCAGCTATACAGCTCGCTTTCACAGTAGTTGTGTTTCCTTGCCTTCTTTTGGCCTATTCTGGACAAGCAGCCTACCTCATGCAAAATAAGGACCATGTCATCGACTCATTTTATCGTTCTATTCCAGGTTTGCCTGAGCACCCAATTTTTTATTACCACCAAGCCTATAAATTGCTATATGGCGCAATTTTGAGTTCTAATATGGATTTTTATCAAAATTCAGGTTAATTGGAAAGTAATTTGCTTGGTTTGGGTTAGACAATCTTTTATGCCTTTTTATGTTTGCTCGAACTTTTTTCCAATATGGAAATAATCAAAATATGTGAAATCACTTAAAGCTAAATTTTTCCAATGCTAACTCTTGATTTTACAAATCCTTTCCTTTTTTTTTTTTGTTGGTAACATCATATTTTTATTGAAAAAAACTTCAAAATCCTTTCTTAAATTGGAAGCATCTTCAAGTATATATTGTTGATTAGCAAACAATTTTGTAGTTTGATGTCAAGACCACATTGTTGCAACTCTGATAGAATTAAGTTTTTAATTATGCAGATAGCATATACTGGCCAATGTTCATTATTGCAACACTGGCTGCTATTGTCGCTAGCCAGGCCACCGTATCGGCTACTTTTTCAATAATCAAGCAGGCCCTTGCACTGGGCTGTTTTCCCAGAGTCAAAGTTGTACATACATCTAAGAAATTCCTTGGACAGATATATATTCCCGAAATGAATTGGATCCTTATGATTCTTTGTATTGCCGTAACTGCTGGGTTCAGAAATCAAAGCCAAATTGGCAATGCTTATGGTAAGTTTTAAGCCTTCAATTCCTGATATAGTTTTTTTTTGTGTTAATGAGCTTTTCCCAAGAATCCTGCTATTATTAATGAGATTTTCTTGAAATTACCTGCACAGTTTGTCTTCATCTATGAATTCTTTTATTTTGAAAAATGAGGTTAATCTAGCTCAGTATTGTTTCAATTTCTCTTATAATAGCTTACAATAAGATTGTCCTGTATTACATCTAGCAAGTTGCGTGGCTTGTTGCTTTTTCAGAATGCCTTCTCACATGATATTTATGTAGTCTTTTATTATGTCAATTTCTTGAGAACTATTATGATACCACGTATCTTTGAGAAGAAACACTATCGATTTATAACATGATGTCTCATGTGACAACAGGTACGGCCGTTGTGATAGTCATGCTCGTGACCACCCTTCTCATGACATTAATTATGCTATTAGTTTGGCATTGTCATTGGATTGTTGTCCTGATTTTCACTGGCTTATCGCTTGCTGTGGAGTGTGCATACTTCTCAGCAGTGCTTTTCAAGATCGATCAAGGTGGTTGGGTTCCCCTTGTGATTGCTGCAGCTTTTCTTGTCATCATGTATGTCTGGCATTATGGTACAGTCAAGAGATACGAATTTGAGATGCACAGTAAGGTCTCCGTGGCTTGGATTCTAGGGCTAGGTCCCAGCTTAGGGCTGGTTCGTGTGCCAGGGATAGGACTCGTGTACACTGAGCTAGCAAGTGGGGTACCGCATATTTTTTCGCACTTCATCACAAACCTACCGGCTATACATTCGGTCGTAGTCTTTGTGTGTGTGAAGTACCTTCCTGTCTACACTGTTTCTGAATATGAGAGGTTTCTTGTGAAACGAATAGGCCCGAAGAACTTTCACATGTTCCGTTGCGTTGCAAGGTATGGTTACAAAGACCTTCACAAAAAAGATGATGAGTTTGAGAAAAAGATCTTTGAAAATCTCTTCACGTTTGTTCGGCTGGAGGCTATGATGGAAGGGTGTTCTGATTCAGATGAGTACAGCATATATGGACAGCAAACTCAGCGGTCAAGAGACTTCCTGCTGAAAGATAATGCTTACACCTCTACATCAGATATTGACCTCACGATCTCATCAGTGGACTCAATTGTGCCTGCAAAATCTCCTCTGCATGCTAACAGCACAATCACGTCATCAGGGCGAGAAAGCAGCCAAATAGAAATCGATGAATTGGAGTTTTTGAGCAGTTGCAGAGATGCTGGGGTGGTGCATATACTTGGGAACACAGTGGTTAGAGCAAGCAGAGATTCTGGGATTCTTAAGAAAATTGCCATTGATTATATATATGCATTTCTTAGAAAGATATGCAGGGAAAACAGTGTAATCTTTAATGTGCCACATGAAAGCCTTTTAAACGTGGGCCAGATTTTCTCTGTGTGAAATTTTTGACGAAGGATTTGTAAGAATTGAATATTTTTTGTCTTGGTCAAGATCGTGAAGTTCGATGTGTTATCTTGTAATTTTGTAGATTTAGAACATCTGCGTGGTATGTTTTGTGGTTGAGAGAAGGAACTCGGGGCCAAGCATGTTGCCGCTAAAAGCATAATAATGTATTTTTCTAGAAAACCTGTTACTGTTCCATAGCAACTTGAAAGAGATTATTTAACATGAAAGAATAAGTTTTAGAGACCTAGAGGCGAGACAGTTTTTGCAGGTACATTCCTTGTTAGATTGATTGTACTTGATGAAGAAAAGAAAGCATTGATGCATACAGTATATATTTAGTAACACATTTTAATGTTGTACACGAATCTATCATACTACGATACAGTTTCTATATAGTGAACTGAAAATAGATCATACATTTATGACGTGTTTGGTGAGAGTATTGAATAGTCTTTGCTTATGTTGAGTCGTGTACTGCTTCGCCATTCTTGTTCTTGCGTCCATATTCGGTGGCAAACGTGTCCTATCTTTTAAATCAATAAATGAACATTTCTATATTATTATCTCAAATCATTTCAATTCACTGCGACCTCGAAACAAACAGAGGCTTACAAGATACTGAATAATTTTCATTTATTGCACCAAAACTTATGTCCATAATCATTTTCTTGTACACAAATCAATCACTGCATAATCATGATGAGAACTCAATCTCGTGTATCAGATACATGATACTGTACAGAGTATACCAGTCTTCTTAAGAAACAAAAGCAATTTATATATAGATGCAAGCATTTATATCACTGTCATCATTTGGATAACTGAGTCTGTGTTGCAAGACCCTGAGTTCTGGTCACGCTTGCAGCAGACATTGTACGCAAGCGTCTAGCAATTTCAGTGAAGGATGGACGGACCATTGGATCTGGAGCCCAACATTGTTCCATAAGTAATCTCCATTCGGGATCACAGAAGCTTGGCACGGGTGGCCTCAATGTGTTATTTACTATACCACCTGCATACCAGGTAGGGAAACATTTTAGACTTCTTGTTATCAATATTCGTTGTGGTTTCCATTTCAAATTCTACCGTTTAAAAGAATAGTTTGCAGTAAATAAATTCACTTTCAGAATTTTCATAAATTTCACGGGAAAACCATTATGCAATCAATCTGGTTAATAGACCTAGTCTTTCTTGTCAGTAATTTCTAGTATGTAACCTCTGTTAATTGTTTCTGAAGAGCTGAATTAATGCACAAGGTAGAAGCCATTGGTTATTCCTATTTAGAAACTGGGGATCAATGTGCAATTAAGAAACAGAAAGGAAGATTAAGAGCTTAACAGGACACGACAGAGATTTGATGAGCGAACAAACCTATGATAGCTCCATAATGCATATTGGCATAAGGTTCCTCACCAGTAAGAATTTCCCAAAGTACAATCCCAAAGGAGAAGACATCAACCTGCAAAATAAAAAGCTGTCACCAAATACTTCTGGTGTAGATTTTCTTTTGTCTTTGTATGAAGGGCCTCAAATATTTCACAATACGGTTTCCATTCTCTAGGAATTTGATTAGAGAAACTTGTGTAGAAATTTGGTTAGACGAAAAAAGAGAACTATATGACTGGCAAGTTTTACGCTTGCTAAATACACAGAAATAACAGAGAGCAATTCGCACACGCCTTGAAATGCTCAGTAAAGTAATCCAGAAAGGGGCCATCTGGCCGTTGATGGAGTGTGCATATCACATAGGAATATTGTCTACTAGCATCAACCACTGAACTTCACATCCTCTTCTCTCTAATTCCATGCTATATAAAAATAAAGATAATGTGTAAAATCTTACCTTCTCAGAAACCTTACTACTGCCACCATTTAATAACTCTGGAGCCATCCATGGAAGGGTTCCCCTGACACCACCAGTAACCATTGTGTTTCTTTTGATTTTAGACAATCCAAAATCACCCACCTGAACAATGAGCAAAATAAAATGCTAAATATTGGTTGGATTCAACACTAACCATGACCTATTTACCACTTCCCTCATCTTAATTTTATATCTAGGTATGATTAAATCCTTTCTCCTGCAGGAAGGTAAAGCATTATGGATCTCTGTGACTACATTACGCTAGTCGAAATATTTCTTAGATCACACTTTTTGATGTCCCCTTGATTAAAGAAGAAGGGCTTATCCTCTTAGTCACCTTGCATATGGGTCGGGAAAGATCCTTCAAGTTGACAAGCAAGTTGTCACATTTCAAATCGAAGTGCACAATATTCCTTGAATGCAGATATTCCATTCCAAAAGCAGCATCCATTGCGATTATGAGCCGCTTGCGACGATCCAGATGCCTGAATACAAGTTATCACATTTCAAAGGAAGCACTTGTATGGTGTTGTGAGTTAGTAAATTATCAGATTTAAAAGTTATATATATAACATTATAGTACCTGTCCTTGGAAATTAAAACATGCCTAAGGGAACCATTCACCATATATTCTGTTACAGTTGCGAGTGTTCCTCCAGGGCCATCTTGCACTACACCATAAAATGCTACTATGTTGGGATGGTGAAGCTTTGAAAGAATTTCAGCTTCACGCCAAAAGTCCACAGCCTACAGAAAATTAATACAGGTTGACCATCACGAATTGAGAGAGAGAGAGGGAGAGAGTATTCAATATATACTACAAATAAACTGACCAGTCGCTCCTGCTCCGATGAGCGACCTGTGAAAAAGCTCTTCTTTATTCTCTTGATAGCAACATCTGAACCCCTCCATTTCCCGTGATAAACAGTCCCGTAGGTTCCAGAACCTAATTCCCTCAACTCTTCTAGATCCTTATTCTTTATAATCTGTAATGGTAAAAACCGATTCACAGTAAAAGGGTAAATGGTCCAATATAATCTTATAATATTTTCATCAATTTCAAGCAGACGTGTATTTAATGATTTTTTATTTTGATGATAAGGTCATCAATGCATATAGGGAAGCAGGATTAGATAAAACAAATCTTCCAGATCCTATCATGTGAAAAACACGTGGATAAGAAACAGTGACTGATGCACAAAAGCAAGAGCTCTACCCTGCAATGGTTTACGAATTCTGTGCACCATGCAGGAGCAGACTTCAGGAACAGCACTTGAGGATCACCACAGAAGCACCTCAATTATTTCTTACCGCTAAAACTTGAAGTTTAAACTAAAGAATGAATTAAACAAGAAAGATACAAACTTTTGGGGGGAAAAGGAAATGGATTTCTATTTTCATTATGAAAAATAAACCATTTTCCTTCTTTATTCTTTTTCAGTTTTCCCTCAGTCTGATAAACACCAATTTCAACAAGGAGAACCAGAAGTAATCTTTTGTCATGAGACAAGCACCCTCTTCTTTTGGGAGAGAAAAATTACTAGTCAAAGTGTCAAAACAGTTTACTTACATAACAAAGGGTACACAATCAATCTGATTTGTTTTCTATCAAAAGTACCCTGTTACTCAATGACTAATTATTCTGTAGATTGTCTAACTAATTTATCGTTCAACCGACTCATAATATAAAACTAAGTGCAAATAAAAATGTCTACGGCATCTAGTAAGTCTCCATTAGAGATGGAGGGATGAGGAGAACTACTCTGGACACTGGAAGTCAAAATCGCTTTTTCTCAAATTGTGTTTAACTAGAGAAGTTCTGTTAATCATCCAGATAAAGAAAAGGAGGGTATGATGAACTATCTAGCAGCATTTCATTGGTAGGTTTGTGGCAGTGATGTCGATAATACAACAAAAGTGATACGTGGCATAGCATAATATGCAACAACAATGATCAGGGGTAGTTTATATGAATCAAGGTAGACAATTAACATTCATATGCATGAAACTACAAGGGTGCATTAAGGTGAGGCGAACATCAAATTATTTGTACCAGAGCACATTTTAATGTTGTCTCTTTTGGGGGTTTGATGTTCTTGAAGAGACTTTCATCTTCTTGCGAAGGGTGGCAAGTTCAATTACTATGATGGCTAGCGGATTCCCATCATTATATCAATTGTAATGACTATTAGGAGTGAGAAAAAGTTGAGCCCCAACTACATAACTCAAACTTTTCTGCTCTTAGCTAGTAAAGTTTTTCAGGAAGGAAACATTATGTCCATAATGTATATACTAGAGAGGACCTTTTCACTCCAGAGATATACTTTTTCTCATCATTTGCGATGTTTCCTAATAACCCTTGCTAAGTTATATGGGCATTTTTTAAGGTAAACAATACATATATGCCCATTTTTTATTTACACGCGTGGAAAATATTAATTTATTTTTCCTGATTAGGTGGCATCATACCTGTAGCATATGGAGATCAAAATCTCCTAGAGAGAGGTCGTCAAGAGGAAATCTGGTATTCTGTGCTTCTTCCTTCTCATCCTTAAAGTGATAAAAAAAGAATCAGAAAATACAGATAAAACAAAGCACGTTCCTCAAGTTTGCATAAGGTAAAAATACCTGATATTCAGATTCCGGTGTCCTTGAGTCCATTTGACGATCAAATTGCAGACTTGGAATGCCAGAGGTCTGGGAAGGATCATAATCAGAAGGCAATTTCATGGTCTCTGGTCTGATGATGCTAGTTGGTTGCTGCTCAATATCATCCTCAAAATTGCTACGGGAATCAATGTGGTGCAATTCAATGTGATCCATTGCACCTCCAGTAGCTCTAGGAAGTGGATAACTATTTTCAATGGAATCCACTTCTCCAATATTGTCACGAGTACATGACAAACTAAGATGATCCTGATCCATGAGGGACATGTCTTTTCTTACAAAATCATCTATTGCTAAATTCTGAAAGAAAGACCAGTGCTTAGGTTCATGTTCCATATTTAAGCTCAAAACAGTTCCATCTCTCTGCAGTGGAGCAAAACCAGAGGAGCTATCTACAACTCTAGCCTCAGAAAATATATCAGGCAAGAAATCTCGAGGAAAACGATCATTTATATCAATAAGGATGTCCCCCTGTTCTGAAGTGCTAACACCAACAGAGGGTTTACCTAGGGGAGAGGTTACAGCTGGATTTTCTCCAGCCAGAGGCTGTATTTGCTCCTCAGAGGTTTTTCCACTTATCTTTCCCCAGTGAAGCTTCATAAGGTTAGGAGCAGATTCATCTTGGGGATATTCAGAACTTCGGCTAGTCATAGGGAAATTGGATACAGAAGAATCACCATCAGGAAGTACAACAGCATTTAAGTCAGACTTGTGAACATTTGACTCAAGATTGTCCTCATGGACACTTGAATTCTTTGCACCGATGTGATCAGTAACTGCGATTGACGTCTGAAATTCACTCAATTTCTCTTCAATAGCAGCTGGCTTTGTAGGCACACATTTTACAGAAGCAACAAATTCTTCTGCCTGAGAAGCCACATTCCAATCATTCAACTTTTCAATTGATTCTGTCATCTGTTGTGAAATATCTGATAGGGCAGGAGTCATTAGAAATTGGGAACCAGAACGATCATCAGACTTGGACAAACGATTAAGCCCTGCCTGTTCTCTGGGAATTCTTTCTGAATGAAAAAGGCTCTGGGGAAGCACCGCTGCTTCACAGTTCAAATCATTTGAATATGCCTCGGACTCACCATGGACAGGCATAAATGCTTTAACATATGTATAAAATCGGCCATCCACATCAATCTTTTGCATATTTGTTTCCTTGACATTATCCAGAGGAACTGAACTCCTCACAGAATCCTGGCTCTTCTCACTACCCGTTGTTTGAACATGAGTCTCTGTGTCTGCTGCAGCACTAATTATGGATGCATCCTCTCGTGTTATATCATTTAAAGATGAACTGTCATGTGGATGAGAAGAGAAAATCTTCTCATTTTTGACTGACAGCATCTTATTAGACTCACCGATTTTCTGGACTGAGTTCTCTTCTGTCATCTTTACATCCTTCAGAAGCAAATCCTTTTCTATAGATTGGTCCTTAAAAAACTCAACCTTCTTCGGGATAATAGTTTCATTTTTAACCTTCGTCTTCAATGTTGACACTTCTGGAACCTTTGCTTTTAAGCTACCATGAGGCTGCCCCACAGCCATAGCCCCTTCTGAAGTCATGTGCCCATAAATAGAATGTGGAGTCAAGTTTTCAGCAACTGGCACATGATTTGATGGATGAGAACCATAATTGTATTGCACTGGAACAGATGGTGGGACATTATTTTTGAAATCCACATCTGGGAAGCTGTCTTTCCGTTGGAAAGTGTGCAATTGATGCAATTCAGGCTGTCCATGATTCATTGTTTGCACCTGATAACCACGTGGATTGTACTCAAAAGCAGGTGATGAAGTTGGTAGCGTCATCTGAGAAGATTTATTTAAAGAGGGAATACCAACTTCAGGATGCGCAGAGCCGGCCACTGCTAAGCCAACTGCAATGTGACCAGTCGCCTGCTCAACACTTAAACTCAGCAACTCCTCCAAATTGTTTCCTGAAGTGTTCTCCATAGCAATGGAATTTCTTCTGGATCCAAAGTCCATGCCATTTATGGCAACAACATATTGAAGCTCGGATTCACTTTCTGCATTCTCGAGATCAAGCTGAGAATCATTTAAGTCGTCATTTGAAATAAGAAATATCCTGAGTTTCTGGGATCCACCATCTTCAAGTACGTTACATTCCTCCATCATATTCTGCAGGTCCTCGTCACAAGAGACTGACACCAATGCATCAAGATCCTCGCCGGGAAGCTGATATTTGATTGTATGAGGTTGATTATATATTATCCATGTTTTCTGCACAAACTCCTCCCAAGAAATATCTTTGCTTATCCGGACAATACGTGTATCACCTCCAACATACCGAAGCTTTCCATCTTTTGGACGAGGCAAAATTTTACCGCCAAAACTGCAGAGTAACTTCAGCGTTATTGATGAGCTACCAGAAGCCTTTGAAGCAGTATGACTATGAAATCCATGACTACTCTTACGTTCTGATGAGGTTTGATTTACAGAGTGAAAGGGCTGACCATAAACTTTTTCTTTGTTTAGAGTAGAAGCATTGCTCTCAGGATCTCTCCTCTTTTCTGCGGTGGGGATAGTGGAAGTATCAAGTCCACTGTCAGAACCTGTATGAAATATTCCAAGCGTACCCTTTACATCCATATACACAGTTGCACTATTAGACTCATTAGAGGAATTTGGAAGAATGTGCTGCCTTGGATTCACCCTTTCCCGCATAAATTCAAGAGCAAACTCCTCGCCAGTCTGAATAGAATAGTTGAGAACAGGTCTAGTCCCAACTGGTAAATTGAGATCAGGTCTAGCTCCAACTGGTAAATTGAGTTCGGGTGGTCTAATATTAGTGTTAATCGAATTGCATGGATCCTGAAAAGTCCATTGGTTCACAGAACCAAGCCCCTGATTTCTAGTCTCTGCAGAACTATAACGACCTTGTTCATAGTTCCCCAATTTAGCTTTTTCCATATTTTTTTCTGTTCAAGCTAATGGGATAAGCACCTAGGAAAATAAATGAAAATGAGAAAGCTATTGACTTTCCAGACAGCAACCAGAAATCTGTTAGTTCTCAATCAGGCTCCAAAATAAGAAATAAGCTTTTACTCATTTCTTAATTTAGAAAACCTGACCAAAGAATTCCCTCAGCTCGAATAATCAGTAATACAGCTGATAACTATCTTTCCACAGAGTAGAACCTGCAAGCACAGTATACAGCCAGTGATCAGAACACCTTGAGCTACAAAATCAAATTCATGAAAAGCTTTAGGCTATGAGAAGGGAAGGAAAGAGGATAGGACAAAATGAAACTTAGAGACATAATTTTGCTCATCATATGCCTTAATCTCCTCCCATAATATTGAAATTCAAACTTAAAAATTTCTGTTAATACATTAAAATTCGACAATCATAAGATGAAGTACAAGTACTTTTGAAACTCCTCCTTTGTTTTCAATTTCGACTCTCTTCCTCTTACAGATAAAGCTCTTATATAGTACCATTATCCTTTTCATTTCTTTGTATTCTCTTCTTTTCTTCTCATTTCCGACTTCCAGATAGATTTTATGGTAAACCAGCATTCCCAGAAAGGTAATAAATTGATTAGGAACTCCCTCTGTATTAGGCTGTCCTTGGTGAGTTAATCGAATGGGGTAGAATAGGAAGTTAATGCATTCTCATTTTCCAGACAATAAAATAAAGTCTGAGGCCTAAAAAGTTTCATTAGCAGTTTAAGATTTTGAAAAAAGGAAGGTGAGTAATGTTTAATTGTTTATATTTACACTTACCGCCGTACACCGACTTTGTCTTATGTCTCTCCATTTCCCTCTCATTTGATTAGGAACCAGGAAAAAAAAAAAAAAAAAAAAAATAACTTCCCTCACATTCTCTTCCCCCTTCAACGCTCCTCAGTTCCTTTCTGGAACCCAGAAAATTAGTTAGGGACCATAGCCACAACTCTGCGGCTAAATATTGTGGCTTTTGTCCTTATTGAATCAAATTATTAATATTATCAAGAAAATGACCAATTTTTCGTAATTCTTTCTTCTTACAGGAATACCTCTTTTGAGAAAGCAAACAATATGAAATACTGATTTGATTTGATTCGATTTGTTAGATTACCAGTAGCAATTTTGGAGAAACATACTTGGAGGAAACACATCTTGTAGTACACAAAATGTATGGGACGATCAACTGGAGTATTTATTAAAGAAGACAAGATGGGGTGGAAGGCTAAACTTTGAAGGCAAGATATGCTTTCGCAGAATATAGAAATATCATAGCTAGAGATATGGACAAGTTTAAATTCTTAATAAAAGAAAGGATGAAGAGTTATAAGGGGAATGGAAGCAAAGATCTCCTATCATCCCTCCATTTTCTAGATACCCATCATTCACTCTTTACAAAAACAAGCGATGGCGGCCTGGCATTTCTGTTAGGAATTAGCCTGCTATGAAAATGGATGTCAGACGACCATCATAATCAAACTCTTCTTTGATGAAAGCGTAGTGCTAATCTAGCTTACAGAATGAAATCAGAAGTTCAGCAAGAATAAACATTAGGTTAAGTTAAGGTTTCCTCATAACACCTTAGTCTACAAACAAAAGAGCCTAAACTGAAAATTAGTGACTTCTGATTATGTGGGACCATTCTTGTACGCGGCATGTTTATTACCATATACCAATAATGTCATGAACATATGTTACTTGTTCATGTTATTCATAGTGAAACTTGCTAAACAAAATTTCAAATACAGTTGAACCAACAGATATCAGAAGTCAATTTTAGATTTTGATTTTTACAAAATCGCTTTCCTCAAACTCATTTTCAACCACGCATTCTCCCGATAAATAATTCTCCCAATAAAATAGACCCATAATTTTTTTCCACTTTTTAACGTTCTCCAAAAAAATCACTGTTTACAAAATCACTTCACAAAAAATAAAAATCAAACAAGGGCTACTAATTTAGTGCATCTATCGCTTCATGTGAAAATGAAAAAATTCCTGCCTCCAACAACAGTTTAGTGCATATCTGGTTAACACTTGTTTGTAAACATTCATTACTAATTAACACATAAATTCCTAAAATGATTAAGCGCACAATTTTGTAAACTATTGTCATCATCGTGGGCGCTTGGAAATTAATTGAATATTGTTTAAAAAGAAAGAGTACAAAGCATGTTCGGAAGATCAAAATCAAACTACCACACAAGTATGCATCATACTGTAAATCAAAATTAAGCAAAAAAATAGATCATAATTGTAGAATTCAGACATAACCCATCTACTAGAAATCATACTGTAAAGAGATCTACGTAGAACAATCAGAAATCTAGATTGATACAGAGTGGATTAAACATTCGATTTTAATTGAGCTAAAAAAAAATCACCTCTTCAAGACGATGAACTGATTAACTTTCAGTTAACAGTAAAGACAAGTCTCTCTCTTTTCGCTGTCTCCGGTAGTTATACATTATTATACATATATCATGTAACCCTTGAATTTTGATATAGACACTCCAGTTTTTGACTTGTTTACCCCCTTTGGGGGAGTCGAACAGTACTGGAAAGGGCACCAATAAGGTTATAATTGTCATTTACTCATGGAATGAAATTATCACTTCTCGAGTCCTTTCTCCACGGCTCGAAATTTATTACTGTTAAACGACTGGCATTTTACTATTTTATTGCAATTGTTCCTTTTTTTTAATATTTTTTATTAATCAATCTTCGATGACATTGCAGCTTCACGTCCTTAGTGAATGCAAAATAATAAATTATACGAATAGAGACATAAAAATTATTTTTGTAACATTTTTTTGTCAATTTTTAAAGTCTTCGATGATACTCAAATGAACACAGGCAGATATATGTCATTTTATGTAATTCAAATACTTTTACATATTTTTTAAACCAAATTGTAAAATTGTGCCTTTAATAATTGCATATGATTGTAAAAACGTCGCCATATAGTTTTTAAGATAAAAAAGTGTTTTGGAGAAATAAAATGAAAAGTTGTCCAAATTTTTGATATACACGATTTATCTAAAAGAGGCACAAAATACCGAATTAAATTTTCTCGAGTAGGTCAATTTTTTGTAATTAAAACCAATATTTCATAAATTTACTAATCGAAATTAATTTGTTAATAAAAGTTTGGACTTAAAAACTTAATAATTGAGAGAGAGAGAGAGAGAGAGAGAGAGATCTCTAGAGAGAGAGAGTAAAATTGTTGAANAGAGAGAGAGTAAAATTGTTGAACTCAAAGCATTAAATTGTTGAACTCAAAGCATTTACTTATTTAGATATTATGATCATATCCTCTCAAAGCTTAAATTGTCAAAGAATGGAGTCACTTATTTATATATAAAAACAATAAATAATGGAGTATGCTTCTTAATTTATAAATTACAAGATCTCCTTAGTCACAAATCTCATTTTTATGGGATTGATGAATCGTTTCCTTAATTATTTTATTTATTTATTTTTTTGTGAGTGTAAATACATATGTCATTATGATTGCAATAAATAATACAATTTCATTTTTTTTCCTATTGAATGGCAATAAAAATTTATCTAAATTAACGCTAAGACTAAGGGCCGTTTGGATAGTATTTATGGGTCCGCTAAAATATGTGGTTAAAAATAAAGTTTGCAAAACGAAGGTATAGTATTTGGCGAGATAGAATGAAATTAGATCTCCAATGTCATAATATGACGAAACGTTTGTTTCCTAACTCAAAGAGAGAAAGCAAGAGAAAATGGTTATGTTCTCAATTCCTCAAATGTGATGTCCCGATGACAAGTTTATCAGTATCATCTTGTGCAAATGTATAAAAACACATATATACTTACAAGTGCTTATTGAAATAATCACAATTTACCTCCGCGACAATGATGACGTGTGGGGTGTTCCAACTGTTCCGATCAACGAATGTTACCTGCAAAATGAGGTCGGGGCTTTCTCCCTCGTTGTACCTCCGGTGTGAGAAT
>CAIGRN010125870.1:0-16929 GCA_903798345.1 Fraxinus anomala | reverse complement strand
ATTTCTTGCAGTAGAATTTGTCTCTAAGTGGAGAATCTTTGAAGTTTTGTTCATTACAGTGAATTTTGTGTCAAGATGGAATTTTCTGAATATGTGACCCAAATTCTAACGTTGGTTCATGTTTCGGTTGAAAAATGAGTTAAATAGGGATCAAAGTTAGTAATTGGAAGTTTGGAGCACCAAGTGCTTGGGTGCCCAAACGGGGCACCTAGGCACTAAAAACGGATTTTGGGATCAAAACTCAGTGCATGAGTGTCATTGGTAACCGGGCTATAGCCCGCTTGGAGCTANGAATATGTGACCCAAATTCTAACGTTGGTTCATGTTTCGGTTGAAAAATGAGTTAAATAGGGATCAAAGTTAGTAATTGGAAGTTTGGAGCACCAAGTGCTTGGGTGCCCAAACGGGGCACCTAGGCACTAAAAACGGATTTTGGGATCAAAACTCAGTGCATGAGTGTCATTGGTAGCCGGGCTATAGCCCGCTTGGAGCTAGGGTACAACTCGCGTGGTGCGCGCCTCGACCGACGACCTTATTTGGAGCAGTTTTGTTTCCGTTATTCTGGCTCGTTTTTTATCCTCTTTTCATATAAAATTTATTATTTTTTGGTCTTATATATACTCCACGAATTGTATGGCTTTCATATGACTTTGTATAAAATTGTAGAGAGTTGAATAATATTGTAAACACAATTCATTGTATTTTTCTCCATATTAATAAATTCTTCATTATTATGTCAATTGTTGTGTTTTTCTAGTATTCTGGTTGCTATTTCATATTGTGTTATATAATCTCGTCTTTATTTCCTAACGTGAACAATTTTGTTTTAAGGAGTTTAGGTCCATGATGCACCATGTGATCACATTTAGGTCACCTTGCTCTAAAGTATCTTATAACCCTAAATTTCAATGACGTTGACTACGTCATCATCGGAAGGGCTAAGTTTTAAACTTGAATGGTACTTGTAGTGGAGTACATTTGGCCAAGTTTTAAACTTGTATGGTACTTGTAGTGGAGTACATAAACAAATTATATATATATATATATTCATTATTTAAATATCGTTTCTGTCGCCAGTAAAATCTTGTGCATTTCTTTCCGTCCTTTCCTAATGGACGAAAGAAAAATCACATTTTAAATAAACTTCAACCCGTAAAGAATAATGTCAAAAGTATTTTTACATTATCCCATATGTTTATACAATATCAACATTGGTATAATAGATTTTTGCAGGAAAAAAAATGGAATCCGTTTAAAAATTTAAGTAAAACAGAAGATGGTAATAATTTTTGGTTTATCTTGAGTCCATGAGACATACAGTTCTATACAAAATTTAAAGTGCAGGCTAGTATATATAGGAACTTTAATTTCAATATTATAGAACTCTTTGTTTCCACTCTTTGTATGTTAACCAACATTGTGTAGTTTCTCTGTTAACAACTCTCAATATTTAACAAGTTAAAAGTCATTCCAACTGCTAATTTCTCAATAACACAAGTTTTATTTGTGTCTATGTTGCTACGAAGAGGTTCATGTGCCTCCTCCAATGTTAGCCCCGCCTTAAGCCGAAGGATCGTTGGCTTGCGATGGCATTCACGAGGGACATAACCATCCCAGTTTCCATGCATAATATTCATACTAATGAACATTAGTAGAAGCCAAAATAATGAAGGAAGTGAAGGCGAACATATTTATGAAAATTATAGAATTATCAAGAAAATACTAAATGAAAAATATCTCTCACCGAATGACATGAAATCACAATCACGGAAGATGACATGGCAACAAGACATCACTCACGATCACACTTTTTTTCATTTTTCAACTTCATCTTTCACGAAATGGCATTGCAATAGGACATCACAATCACAGAAGATGGTATGGCAATAGGACATTACAATCACACTTTAATGCTCAATAACATATATGTTGGGATTTCAATAACAAAATAGGGCGACATCCCATGTTAAAAAGAAAATATGCACTTGCTTGGTTTTCATGCACAATTGATGTACTTGACATCTCAAATGCACAAATAATGTTTTTTATATCTCAAATGCCAATCACTCTTTTGAAAGTGGCAAACCATGCACTCAATCTATTTTATAAACAGGCAATGTGCTTGGTAATATAACACGTTACTTTCACTTCCGTGTGTGATAGAATGTCCTTGAATGTTTAATGGGTTAATGCCATGCTAGACACATTCTCGATCAAGGTAATCTATTCGCTTTCGGTTTATTGGAGCACTTTGTTAGAGTCGACCTTGTCTTCTCGAGCTTAATCGAGGCTCTAACTTGACATCGATTTTTCGTAGTGTGTCTTCATCTATGACGATATTGAATTATCTTTTAATATTTATAACTTATGAAACTCAAGATTTTTCACGTTGCCGTGTCACAGTATTTTATCATTTCTCTGAAAATGGATTATGCTCATATTTGCTACATATTAAAATCTGATTTCAATCTCAAGTAATTTTAACTATAGGATCTACAATTTAAGTATAAGTGTATCTAGATGTGTGAAAATAAGTCAAAAAATCAAATTACAAATGCCTAGCAGTACATGTTCGGTCCAATCAACTCCAATCAATTTTTTAAGGAGTTAATGCCCATTATCTTCTTGAATTATGCTGAAGTGCCCGAAAATGGATGATCGAATGGGTGACCGTCCCTCACATTGCGTGTGGATCCTGAGTGAATAAAATAATGCCCGACCTCCGAGGTGTGTGTATTCTGTCAACCGGAATATTAGTGTAGCACGGTTCTTATCTTCTTTTGCCCATCCACATGGCATGTTAAAGAAGAGAATGGGCTTAGCATGTTAATACATCTCACATGCAAGTGTGCCAGTTTCCCTTTTCTCACACAAAAGATAAGGCCAGGACATGATTTCAGAGCATAAACGTGTGCCAGGGATTAATTCTTATGTTCGGGGTTGTTTATCAATTCTAAAAATTTATAATTCATTTGGCAAACAATTTATAAATAATTTTTAAATTTTAATTAAAATCAAATATCAATTTTATTTACATATTCATAATTAGCGATCATTTATTATCAGCACATTTTTATGGGATCCACAGCTATTTATCTTTATAAATTAGTAAATGAAACGTATTTCGGGCCATTTTTAATTCTAGTCAAATCGCTCCACTGATTCGATTTTCGACAAGTTGACAATTGCTGAAGAATACGGTGCATGAAGATTTAGATGGTAGACAACTTCTGTCGTGGTATTACAATCTGACTCCATAATCATTATGTTTAGGTGTCATTCCACTTCAAATTTAAAATTTTCTAATATACATCACAGCATATAGAGATAAAATACGGAGATACCTCATACTGAATGAATATAAATTTAGCAGCAATTAGTTCTTCTTTTGCATTCTTGCACACTATTTTCAGTCATGTAGTACATGTCCCCATTTTACGAAACAATCCACATCAAGCTTCAGTCGTTTTAATTGGTAGGATCCATCTTTGATTTTGCGACTTTCCACGAGTGTTTGCAGTTCCAATACCAATACCAATGACTCACATTAAGAATGGATATTAACGTTTTTAAACTTTCACTTAATGATATGGCAATAGAACATCACAATCACAATAACAGAAGATGGTATGACAAGAAGATATTTACAATCGCACTTTTTTTTTTCTTTTTTCAACTTCATCTTTCATGAAATGGCATTGTAATAGGACATCGCAATCACAAAAAATGGTATGACAATACAACATCACAATCACATAAGATGGTATGGCAATAGGACATCACAATCACACTTTAATGCTCAATAACATATATGCTAGGATTTCAATAAAATAAAATAGGCAACATGCCATGTTAAGGAGAATACGCATTAGCTTGGTTTCCCTGCACAATTAATGTACCTGACATCTCAAATACACAAATAATGCTCTATATATCTCAAATGCCAATTACCTTTTTGAAGGTGGCAAACCATGCCCTATCTTACGGGCACTGTGCTTGGAAAAATAGCACATTAATATCACTTATGTGTTTGATAGACTGTCCTTGAATGTTTAATGGGTTATTGCCATGCTTGGCACCTTCTTGGTCATGATTATCTATATTTGCTTTCGGTTTATTGAAACACGTTGTTAGAGTTGGCCTTGTCTTCTTGAGCTCTATCGCAGTTCTAAATTGACATTGATTTTTTGGAGTGAGTCTTCACCTTTTGACAATATTGATTTATCTTTTAATATTTTTATCTTATGGAACTTAAGATTTTTCATGTTGCATTGCCACATTATTTTGTCGTTTTAACACTTAAAATGGAATATGCCTGTGTGTTTAATACCTATTAAAATCTAATTTTAATTTGAAGTAAAAGGCAATAATTAATTTTAACCATATATTTTATGAGGCCCACAACTTTTTTATCATACATTTTATCAAATTTTATCAAAATCTATTAAAATCTGATTTTAATCTACACCAAATAATGGCTGTGTATTGGCAGTTGAACCATAATTTCCAAATCTCTAATTACTCTACAAACAATAAGAAATATTATCAAAACATAAATTTTAGGATCTTTCACGGAATAGAATGGCACGCAATAGGACATCACAATAACACATGGTGTTGGAATAGGACATCACAATCACTCTTTAATGCTCAATAACATATATGTTGGGATTTCAATAAAACAAAATAGGGCAACATGCCCTGTTAAGAAGAGAATATGCATTAGCTTGGTTTTCATGCACAAGTAATGCACATGATATCTTAAATGCATAAATAATGTTATTCATATCTCAAATGCCAATTACCCTTTTAAATGCACCGACTCCGTTTTATAAACGGGCACTATACTTGGTTAAATAGCACATTACTGTCTTTCCATGTGCGACGGACTGTCCTTTTAGTGGGTTAGTGCCATGCTAGACACCTTCTTGGTCAAGCTAATCTCTATTTGCTTATGGCTTTGGAGCACTTTGTTAGAGTCGGCCTTGTCTCCTTGATCTCAATCATGGCTCTAACTTGAGATCGAATTTCTGGAGCAAGCCTTCACTTGTGACAATATTGATTTTCTTTTAAATATTTCCATCATATGAGACTTACGGTGGTTCACTTTGCCCTGCCATATTACTTTTTCATTTAACACTTGAAATGACTAATCCCGTGTTTGGTACATATAAAAATCCGATTTGTGCCTCATCAATTAATTTTAATAATATATTTTATAGGATCTACAACTTTTTAACCACAAATTTCATTAAATTTTATCAAAATCTACTAATTTCTAATTTTAATCTACACCAAACAAGGGCTATGTTGTATTGGCAATTGATGATAATTTTTAAATCTTTGTTCTACTCTGCAAACAATATGAAATATTATCAAAACATTTTTAATCTCATTATGTTAATCATACACATAAATCCATAGTCCATGCTATACGAGTTCTTATGCAAGAAATTTTGCAATATGGTCTGTTAAGTGATATGACTGTTACAAAAAAAAAAAATATCAACACCACCATAATAGGGCAGGTAAAATGTTCACTATTTAAATAAATATTTTTTAAAAAAAACAAAAGGTTTGTCGATATCTTTGATATTTTTCGGAAGAAACAAAGCCACTAAAAAACTAAAATAATCGTTTAGCCAAAAGAAATATATTTCAAAATAAACTTGTATATGGCCTCGAAAGACTATGAAAATTTAATTGAAAAAAGAGAAAGAGCCTTTTTAGCATAGTCAGAATCCACGTTACAATTTAATGAATTTTATTTCTTTTTTATATATTTTACTGAAATTGACTAAGTGCTTGTGTCTAAATAATTTTTGAAAAGTAACTTTTTGGAGAATGAGATCGGAAAGTGATTTAATAGAGAACGTGTGATCGATAATTAGGAAAAAATTATGATGAAATGTGAAAATGATGTTTT
This sequence comes from Fraxinus anomala, assembly GCA_903798345.1. Lineage (NCBI taxonomy): Eukaryota > Viridiplantae > Streptophyta > Magnoliopsida > Lamiales > Oleaceae > Fraxinus > Fraxinus anomala. Next base: position 11,003 of record CAIGRN010125870.1, on the reverse strand, counting down.
AAAAATCTGTAGTTGAAAATGAGTATCGAAAAAAATAATCACTTCTACGCATGTAATAATAGACAAAAAGGTAAGTTATAATAGACAAAAAGGTTTAACTGAGCACAACTTACACTTCAGCAATGTGTCTTTGAGATGATAAAAAATTTCGTGACTCCTCCTTTAGAGATTGTTAAGTTGGCCAAGAGCCATTGAAAAAACTATTTATTAAAATTTACTTGATTATTTTGAAGAATCTCCAGGCCTACTCCCCGTTTTCTAGTTCTTTTTCTCCTCCTTTGAAATCCCCTTACATTTTTTATGCCATATTTTCTATAATGAAGATCAATGAATACTAACTCATAATCAATGAATAATATACAAATCCATCGAATTTGTACGCAAAAATAGGGAACGAAGAGGGGCGCAGGCCTTTGAATGCCCCATGTTACATTCATGTCAGAATTGTCCCAATATTAATGGAAGTGGAGATTTGTGAATGAATGAGTATTAATTTGGTGAGAAAATATCAATGTTTGGTTCAGAGGGAAATTTCATTGAACGCTTTTTGTTCAAGAATATTCAGAAATTCAATGAATTTTGGATATGTTTAAGCAAATTTGTCAATTAATCATCAACTATAACTCCATTCAACTAACATAGCCCATTCCCCAAAATTCAATCACGTTTTTGCACCAAAAAATTATAAATAATCATTCCCCACTTTTGAATGAAAACTAGGTTTTAGAAATTTTGGGGATGTTTGATTTTTAAATTCAGAGCAAAACATTGCCAAAAATATAGTATAAATCTATAATCTACAATTTAACTAATTACATTCACACAATTTTTGAAATTATAAAAGACCTAATTTAAAAGAAAAACTAGTTTTTTTAGTTCTTACCTTCAGGCTTTAATTTCGACTTTTGCTAAAGAATTGATGAAGAATGTGTGATGTGATGTAGTGGAATCATTAACTATATGTTGGGTACAATGATTTCTTGAAAGAAATTGAAGATTTAGAGGAATGTTGATGTAGTGTTCTTGAAGAAACTTTTTGAAAATGGACGAGTTTTTGGGTTGATTGTGATAAGAAAATGGAAAGGAGAAGACGCTGTTTTTTTTTTTTTTTCATACTAAATTATTTTTTCAGGTCCAATTGTAGGTTTGACGAGTCTCGAAGCCATTTTATTTTTTTTAGGAAACATGCTTGTATGTAATCTACAATCCTATTTTCTATATGTAATGTAATTACGAAAAAACTAAATAGTGTAGAGTTCAAAAAATTGTTTACTTCCCATTAGTTCTTGATTTATAATCTCAATCCCGAACCATCATGCCATCCTTGCATTTCAAGATATTTTAATTAATGCACCATTTCTTTTCTCTCCAAATTCTGAAATCTCCATTTTTATCTTTACCAACCAAAATTTGGTTTTCTATTCTAACGGCTTTGTTGATCAAGTGGTTCACCTTCCTCAATTTTACAACGATCTTTGAGGTTTGATTGTTGTTCAAATGGGGTATATATGTTGAATATTTTTTGCTTCTCCCTCCACCCTCAGCATTAGCTCACATTTCTCCATATCAATCAGGTTCAACCTGTTGCTAGTAATGATCTACCCAATATACATGGAATATCGCGATCTTCTTTTATGTCGTACACGACAAAATCCATCAAGAATATTAAATTTTCAATTTTTATGAACACATCCTCGTCTTTTGCTCTTGGACATGAGATTTTTCTATCAGCAAGCTATAGCTTTATTAAAGTTGTGGTGACTTCACTTAATCCCAATTTCCTGTAAATAAAATATAGCATTAGATTATACACTAGCACCTATATCACATAAAACATTAATAGAACAAGGATTTCTAATCGAAATAGGCAAAGTAATACTTTATGGATCTTTCAGTTTGGAATGCAATTTATTTGCAGTGTTGCACTACCATTGTTTCAAACTATGGAAGATTTTTTTTTCTTTGTCAACATATCCTTAAAAATATTTTAGTAGCTTGAAATTTGTAATATCACATTGATAAATGGGATATTGTTGTGGAGTTTTTTGAAAACATCAAGAAACGTTTCAAAAATTATATCTTTCTTGTTCTTCTTAAGCCTCTGTGAAAAAGGAAAAAAAAAAAAAAAAACCGAGACACATAAGCTTTGATAGGACTTTGTACCGTAGTAGATGTTTCTGTACATTACCCCGGTCCTCTTTTGCAAGTACAAAATTTCCCTCACTTTCTTCTTTATTAATCCGATAATTGTACCATACTCTTTGTAGTTATAGCGATAAGTATAGTTTATACACTTATTCGAGGTCTTAAATGATGATATTTTACTGTTCTTTGAATAAAATACTACCCAAATTATGTTATATTTCATTTTATAGGTAAAACTCAATGTTTAATGAAGAATTAGAGAAACGAAATGCAAAGATAGTGGAAAAGGGCACAATTGTATCAAATACAAAGTTCGGAGACTGAGGTACAAATATTCAAAAGTTACTTCGAACCTCACGATGAAGATTTGAGAGTATTAGGCAACAACTGGATGAGGAAAGAAACCAAATAGATGAAATATAGTCTAAGTACTATCACATATCAACTTCCAACCGAAAAAGTTATGCTTCTGATTTTGAGGCTCACATTGAGACCCATTTTTCGCATAGTACATGTTCGAATTGAAAAAATGATATTTCTACAAAGATTGTACCCTTCGAAGTTATCTTTCCAATGTACTTTGAATCAGCTCAATCGAATATCAGGAGAGAAAGATATGACAAAAATATTGGGAATTGTTCAACTGTCGAAAATTATGCGAGGCAAGCTCCCTCGCCTGCAGGAGAGGTGTGCGTCCCAACCAAAAATTTCGTGCTTGAGGCTACCCAAAGCCCCAAGGCACGCGCCTCAAGGCTAAAAGGGAAAAAATCGATTTTCTTTATTTTTTTAAAATAATTCAATACAATCTTTTTGGCATCATTTTAATACCAGACTTGACCAAAACATGAGAGACCTCCATTGAACCTAAATTTCATCATATTCTACATATTTTGGAGGTGAAGAACGAGGCACAATCATCAACCAAAGGCAAATTGTACAATTGTATTGAAGAATAGTCATCCCTTTTCAAGATTCAAGCCAGAAATTGGATTCCTCCACTTTCTTCGTTATTTCTTGATTTGGGTGATGCATTTTCATTATTTTTTGTATAGTTTAATAATTAGGATGGTTGGCTAAGTTTTTCATTGTATTGGATGAATGATGAACCATGTTGTTTATTTATTTTAATTCAAGACAATTAATTTAGTATTTGTTGATTTTTTTTATTGGTTTTGCATTCTCATTAAACTATTTGTTTGCTTGATCACTAATTAGATAGTAAGTTGCTTATCATAGTGTAGGAATACTCACAATAAGCATAGAACGCGGCAAAATCAACACATGGACAATAGGTATTATGAATAATATCTATAGCATGTGCAATCATGTGTGATAAATCATGTGAATCAATGCATGTTTTTCATATGAATTCGGACTAGAAATATGATCGGATCGTGTTGAATATATGTTTAATAAATTTTGGAAAAGAATATTGAATGAANAATATCTATAGCATGTGCAATCATGTGTGATAAATCATGTGAATCAATGCATGTTTTTCATATGAATTCGAATTAAGAATATGATCGGATCGTGTTGATCATAGGTTTAATATATCTTGAAAAAAAATATTAAATAAAAGTGTATTATTGATTGTCTTGAATGCATGAATTTACTATATTACAAATTAAGAATTGAATTAAATGGTAATAAGGAGATTTATAATTCCAATACAAACATTCACATATTAGATAAACACTTTATTTACTTTATTAGTTTAGGATTAGTATAAATAATATACGAACCATTTCTTTTTATATTACCACACTTCGAATTTAATAGTAGCTATTGAACTATTGTAGGAACAATACTCAACTCACAAATCTTATTACTTATACAACGATCTCGTACTCTTACGGGTTTCACGCGAATATATAACATAAATATTTTCCTCCTTCGACTTCTGTTGAAGTCTTTACGAAAATGGGATGCTCGGAACTTTTCCATGAGCCTTGCTAGATCGTTTTAGAACTAACCATTCCAATGCACTATCTCCAATGTTCAAGAGAATAACCAAAGTTTGATTGCATCGTCATTAACACTTGTGAATTGGAAATTCTACAACTCTGGAAAAATCTAGAAATATGCATGTTCAAGTTCTCATGAGGCTTCCTTTAGAACTAGCATTGTTATTATAACATTTGATCATATAAGCATTTATCTAGAAGTTATTCTACCCAAACTCTGGATATATAGTGCTAGGGTGTGGCTGTAGGAGTTAAGAGCAATGAAACTTGCAAGTCTCCTTCATCGATTTCAATTGATTCATGCTTCTAATTTTGTAGAGCTGCTATCGTAGTGGCTTTATACGCCATTTGCAATCTAACGGGTGTTCTGTCATTTGAATATCTTATTTTTTTGTTGGTGTCCTTTAACTCTTCATCTGAAAATACCTTCTATTTTAGAATTAAATATATAGTTCAAGATTGTCATCTTGTGAACGGAGCATACAACAAACACATTTTCACCTATGTAAAAAGCTAAATAAATGTCCCTAGGGACATGGCATTGTGATAAAGCAAGAGAGTTATATATGCAGCACTAGAGGTTCGAATCCCAGCAACTGTTGGAAGGCAGAAGTCCTATGGAAACAAAGTAACAGTGTGCTCTATCAACCCTTCGGAGGTCCCCTTCGCACATCGTAAAAGAGGATCCATAGGGAGGAGAACTGTTTTCTGAATGTTCGGTCCAAATATGTATAAGTTGTGATCACGTTCGATTTACCCCTTCCACTCCTCAAGAATAGTTGGGCGAATGTTGGATACTTGAGTCATAAAAAAATTTAAATTAAAAAAAAAAAGCAATATAAACTAATCAAGTAAAATTCAAAAATAGAATAAGCTAAGATTAAATGTAAATAGTCCACAACAAAAAGATCAAAAACTTGTCTTCATTTTCATATCCTGTAGGTGTACGGATTGTATTAAGTAATATATTGAACCTATGCAAGTAGTTGTTTCTAACTCTTAATTGATAAAAAATAAATAGTCTTTTATGATTAGTTATCTAAATTATTCTTGTTAAACTAAATTAATATAATGCACATAATTAATTAAATTTGGAATTTAAAGTATGATGGTGGATGTTAGTTTCATCTATGGAATCCCCTTCAATTCAATAATTAAGATTCATGACTATTGTAGTGTTTGATCGAACTTTTCTAAATTATTCAATTATATGTCACGAGTTCAAATTGATTCTGTTTAACTAAAACAATTCAATATCTCTACATGCATTTGGACGTACCTTAATTAAACGCCTTAAATATCTAAGAATCCATGTAATGATTGCATTAACTAAGAAAGGTACTGCACACTTTTATACTAATTATTGAATTTTATTATATGGTCTAAAATATTAATCCGTCTTTTGACATAATTATCGCTCACTAATCAATGAATTAGCGGTTAATTAATTCAAAGCATTAAATGCCATAGATAAAATCACTAGAAAATTAAACTACTTGAATCTTGAAAATTAAATGAAATTTCCTATCCTAGCTTAGCTATAAATTCCTTCAGTTGACCTCGTCTAATCAAAGCTTCAACTTAATTCTTTCGGATCTTGACAATCTTCGATGTTGTAACCTATTGTAATAACATTACCTATTCTATTGGATCCTACCATATTTTTCTTCAAGGAGAGGGGTCTACAAAAGACATATTTGTCTCCTACCTACATGAACATCCCTTTTAAAGATGTGGTCAAAGGATGATACCGTTGAAACCTGTTTGAGTACAGGCGAGGTCGGTCTAGATCTCTTTTTTATTTTCTACATTTAGGCATGGGGTTTTTGTCTGCTCTTTTATACTTGGACCGAGCTATACGATCAAGTTCAGTCTTCCCTCATCTTTGTCTGAGGTTCTTCTTCTGCTCCGATGGGTCTTTCAGCGCAACTGAGGAATTCATGATATGTCTTTGGTCAATCCTCATGGACAAACTACCAGAATCTCATTTTGGGCCTAATTCCAAATAGAACGACCATAAAAGCTACATCATCTTATATGTTTTCTACTTCCGTAAACTATTTGTCATATATGTTAAGGTAAGTTTTTAAGGGTTGACTTCATCCCTGATTAATGCTCACTTGGCCCTCTTTAGGCATATTTCTAGCTTTGGAACCTATAAATTGAGCTAAAAAGGAAATTGCTAGGTCTGTCCATTTTTTATAGACATCTAGTATAACCTTCCGAACCACCTTTGGGCTTTATCCCCTAATATTAATGAAAAAGTTCAGCACACGATGGCATCACTGACCCTTTGCAACTTCATCCATGATCTGTATTTGTCCAAATGGATAAGGGGATATCCTTCTCTCTCATACCCAGTGAGTTATGGCATCTCAGCTTCTCAAATAGGGATTCCACGAGTATGTCCACAGTGAAAAGAGAATGGCGAATATTGAAGTATTCTTCCACAGTACCCTTATACTTGCTTTTGAGGTCGGCTATGCTTTTGCTCAACGGGCTCATCTTCTTTTATGGGATCTTTCTGGGCAGGGTTGGTTCGTTCACCTCCAGGTGTTAGTGAACGTTGTGTACTACTTTGTTAGTTTTACCTTTTGGATGATTCCCTCCCTGAGAAGTGTAAGCCTCTTTTGGTGGGAGGTCACCCAGCTTTCTTTCTTGCACAAAACTCTACTTCAGTTTCGGATGGAGAAATGATAGCCTGATTTCATTCCATTTTGTTGACAAAATTGTTTAACTTATCTAAATTATAATGAAGAGCTAACTATATATAGGTGATGTTTCGAACCCTAGAAATAGAGTTATAGATAAAAAAGAAAGTTGAAAATGAGTAAAAAGTGCGAAACGGGCTTGGTTCGAATGAACCGTTCCTCGAGTGCTAGGCAGGTGCCAAACAGGCATTGATTCCGTCGTTTGAGTGGCAGGCTGGCGGCAAGGGGCTCCAGCTCCCTGCTTTGTCGCTTGATTGGGAGACAGGCAGCTAGCGAGAATGCGCCGAAATTTTCTCCTTGGGTTCATATATTGACCTCTTTAAATTCAACATAAATTTCAATCTCCCAAATAACTCCCAAATTGAATTTCAATTGGAATTGCCAAATAGATTTCAAATAAGATTCTCAAATAGCATTCCAAATAGAATTTGGGTCACACGCTAATTCTAACATTTTGCATTAATTGGAGTGAATTGGAAGCTTGTAATTGAAGTACCGTGAGTCGGAGCCTTGAGAAGACCATCACATTCCTATTTATAGGCTTCAAAACAGGCAAATTGGTCATCCAACATCAAATCAGCTACAATACTAACCTCAAAATATGTACCATTGTCCTAGATTATATCTTTTTGATTGATTATTTAGGTCAGTTCACACAGGTCATGATGATTTCGAGGTAGTGGGTAATTATTACGAACTTGTGATTGGTTCAAAATTTGGCACCACCAACATGACCACGTGCTGTTAGAGGAATAGTTATGGGATATATGGTGACATCATCCATGAGGTGTGCATAACAAGAGGTAATGATGATGTTTATGAGGATTAAGGCGGTTTGGTCTGACCTTTCGTAACATTCAGCTGAGCTGATCTGGGAATTCTTTAATCAACACTTTTTCGTATGACATGATTATATGTGCCAATTTTAGTCAAAAATAATCCCAAAAATGAGTCTTCAAATTCGGATGCCAACAATTGGGTCTAACTTGATCCAAAGGGTTGAACTCACTCTTGTTCATAATGGGTTCTGGTTCTGGTCCTCTACAATCGAACCCCATACTTCTTTCTAGTATTGTCGGGGTGAGTTGACCAGGATTGGTTTGCACTTCTAGGCTAAATGATCTAGGGTTTAAACCTCTCATCTTTTTTAGCACTACCTTACTTTTTGAATCATATTCTTCTATATGCTTGTCCTCTGTGTAGTTTGCATTTTTTCTAATGAATATCTTCATGTCTTGAGGACTATAGAAGTCGTGTCTCCTGGGTCCTTTAGGGTATCCTACAATCAGGTTCTTTTTTTGTTTTTTTTTTTTTTAATCTTGACTCCAACTTTAGTTTTCCCTTTCAATAATTCCAGGGGAGTTTTTAAAACTGATTTATATTGTATGATATTTAAGTATAAATATAAATATAAGTTTCCTACGGTATAAAATAAAAATATTCCAAAAATCAATCGCCTACCATTACTAAAATATAAATATAAGTTTCCTACCGCCATAGCTGAAAATATTGCTCGTGTGCCAACTGCGATTGGGAACTCCCCCTACTGAATTTTGTTAGTTTCGTGAGACCCTGGATATTTATGCAAACATGATTAGTGGCTCCAAAATCAACAATTCAAAAACAATTATACTCAACCACTAAACACGAATCAACAATAAGAGACTCAGCATTGTTGGGCTGCTTCTTTGCGAATCTTTCTTCTAGTGTCTCTTTCGACTTTCCATGTGCAGGTCTTTCTTTCTGCCTTCTTGGTTGGTCTCTTACTCTTCTTGTCTACCTTGCCTTTCGACTTAGTCTGTGAGGAACTACCATTCACAACCATGACTTGATCGCCTTTTCCCATCAGGTCAGTTTCTTCGTTATAAAGGTGAACCATCAACTCATTTGGCAACTTGTTCCACTCATGTATATAGATCTAATTTAAAATGGGAGAACATGTTAGTAGGGATTTCAGTAAAATGTTTTGCTGAATATCATCGTCAATTTTCTTTCCTAAAGTTATGCTTACAGTCCATGTAATTATCCTCAATCAGCATGTTTTTACTCAGTATAGACGAGAGTGGATTGCGTGTTACGATTATAAAAAATTAAACAAATATATGCATAAATTTTTTGAGCGTGGAAAATTTAATATGTGGTGCATGAATGCATGTATAGATCTAAATATATAAAGATACAATGATACCTTAAGCCTTTGCACTCCATTGGGCACTTCTACGAGAAACGTCACCTGGGTGAGCGTTATTATCCTCCCACTTGTTTTAGTTAACTTTTTCATAAATCTTAACAAGCTAAATATCATATGGTTTGGTCAATTTCAAAAATCATAGCCTCTATAAGGAAATCAGTAATGAGAACGGTTTGAGTGTACAACCTTTGTCCGAATCTCTCGAAATACTTGGATTTATTAATCAATATCTATAGGATTTTCAAGCAACAAATTTTATTTGGATAATCCTCTATAAGAGATCCAATTTCAGCTATTACAATGCATAGCCTTCCTATAGGAGGCTATTCAAGATACAACACATGGATAAATATTTATTGCAAATTCGATCGACAAAGAATGTAACAACTCAACCCTGTGGTCAAACTATTATATTATACGTACTGTCTGCTTTGAGAGAGTTTGAGTCTATCTTACCCCTCACAAAATTTTGGCATGTCCTCCAAGATTCTAACCTAAGACTTCTATCTTATAAATGACTTAAGTTAAATCTTGATGTAAATTGGACAACTTAAGATGGATTCAGGCTCTTTCAAAGAGGATTGTAGGTAAGTCAACAATTTTAACATAGATTTCGGGTCATTACAAATGTGGTCGTGGGCCAGTTGTGAGACTACTAGTTCCCACTTAATACTTTGTATAACGTACTTTTCATTTTAATAATAACTGTCTTCATATATTAATAAAAATTAACATGCAATTTTAATTATTTGGACATCTCTAAACATTTGTAAAATCCAATTTAAATTGAACTTAAATGGCAAGTACCGATCTAATCATGGATGCATGGCATACATAGTTATATGAGTGATGCTAATTCCGCATTCTATATGAATGACGTATTAAATGATTATTGTCCATCCACACAAATAAAATGCAATAAATAAATTATAACAAAATAATAAATGGAATTGTGGCCAATTCATGATAAAAAATTAAATTTATGACTCCTAAAGGACCAAGTCCCTGGTGTAATGATGTGAGCCTTTATGCTTAATCTGTTATATTACACGTCCTATTCGCATTGAAACTCTTATCTTTTACGACTTTCTATCGCATCCTCAAAATTCAAACTCAAGATCTCTATCTTATAAGATATTTAAACTAAATGTTTGTTTGTCTCCTATTATTGTAGAAGAAATAGAGTAATGAATAGTATTTTTTGGAGAATGTGTAATTGAAATTTATAGTAACTTTATTGGTTTGTGTGTAGAATATTTATTGGGTGAATATGTAGTAAAGAATCTTACTGTAACAAACAACGTTTTTGAATAATGGAAGACAAACGAGACCTAAATCCTACTACATGCTTTCTATATTTAGGCTTATCACTAATTTTTTGGATCAATTTAATTAGCATGCATGAAATATTAGTATTTCCATTTTCACTAGGAGACCATGCCTAGTTATATCCCATGTCCATGCCAATTCTTTCACTAGGACACTTGGATAGAAAAGTCTGTTTCATGCCAATTCGTCTTTGGAAATATTTTTTGAAATCAAAATAGTACCCACCAATTGAAAATGGTAGCAGAGAGATTTAGGAAGAGATTTGGAACATTCATTTAGGTTTTTCTTTCAAAAATTCTTTTAATTAGTCAAGGAAATATACTTAAGGTACAAGTTGCTTGTTTCCTTAAGCTTTTATTTAGAAGGAGTTTCATCCTCGAAATTCGTACATGTACAACTTTTCCGTGCATTTCAAAGCACTAATCATGTCTAATACCAAACTATAACAACCCAACTATGCTTAATCTTCTACTAACAATCTATTTCACTCCATGCTCACGCGATATATGATGTAAAAATAAAAATAAAAATCAATTAATAAGGGATAAGAGGTGAGTAGTATAAATAACATTTCATAACAGTGATTCGAGTAATTTATTATTATTATTATTTTTTTTTATTTTTTATTTTTTATTTGCTTTTTCTAATTCATTTTTCACA
>CAIGRN010125867.1:0-10487 GCA_903798345.1 Fraxinus anomala | reverse complement strand
TTAAAAGAAAAGCAAATAAGAAGAAAAAATTGACAGATGAATCAAATATTTTATTAACAACCAATGGAGAGAAAAATACAACTTTTGCAATAATGTACTGTCTAAATTGAATGAAAAGTCTACTATTTATAGGGGTGATGTCCAAACCCTAGAAGTAACCTAAAATATGGAAACTAAGTTAAAAATCGTGTAAAATCGAAAAAGAATGAAAGAAATCCGCGGTCCGTTGCTCGAGCGATAGGCGGGCGACAGCCTCCCTGTTCCAAATTTGCTCCTCTCCCTTGAGCGTGAAGGGAGCGCGTCCGTCCAACGTCGATAATTTGTCTTTTTTTTTTTCTTTTTGGACCCTATTTTGACGTCTTCAAGTCCAATACTCCACAACGCGAAACTCTAGACCCAATTTGGACCGAATTTGGGTTACAAAACCCAACAAATATCTTTACTACTCAATTTATTAGAGTTACCTTGTTCAATATGTTTCCTAAATGAACAAACATACTCGACCCTTAGTACCTCTGCTTGACGATGAGTCAAGTTACCTTCTTCAACATATATACCAAGCAAATAAGCTTACTCCTTTCCGAAACCTAAACTTTTAACTTGAGTACGCAGTCCAGTTCGACAAAGTTCCCAGATACGAAGCTTTAAGGTTAATGATCTGTTTCAACGAGATGAGCAAATATTCCAACTACGACAGTAGTTTGTTCAAAACCTTACAAATACTTATACCTGGAACATTCCCCTTTCAAGATGAACTTCAGATAAGTGATTTTTTTATGTTTTTTAATGGCTAATGAACACTGTACTTACTATAACCGAATACATTTAACTTGCTTGATCTGGATAAGATAAGTATAATCAACATATAGTGAATTGGACAGGGAAATAAAGCAAAGGACTGGGCAAGTGATGCACTGGATTTTACTCTTTCGTTTAGGATATCATTGCTAAAATTATGATACATTTGTATGCACATCTTAAGGAAATTGAGAACCCGCAAGGGCAAGATATTGCATCTTGACTACCTTTTTCTTCTTAATAATTTAATGTTGCAGGATAAGAATATGGAAAGAACATTCAGTTAACTTGGAATGCGAAGAGGAAACTTCGCATTTCTGACGTGAACTTGTTTTCACCTCTGGAATGTTCAGTGATGAATCTACTCTGACTATAGGCATCTCCAAAGTTAGAATGATAGGAGGTCTTTCTCCTTGTAACTGTCATATCTAAACCCTTTCTCGTGTTAATTGTTGTTATACCATGATAGTGTTAGGTTTTATTGTAATTAGCAAGTCTACGAACAAAAAAGACTGAAATTAATATGATGTAAAAGTCAAGGAGTAAGTTACAATTTGTATAAATTGGGTTATATAGGTTCTAGGATTCGAGTATGGAAAGAGGAGAAAAACTGCACCATAATTTCGCTAGCTCATAGGCATGTCTTCGCTCGAGCGGCAAAAACAGAAATATCGTCGCTCGCCTATCGCCCTGTCCCCACTTGAGCGACAAACTACTGCTCGCCTGTTGCAAAGCTCTCACTTGAGCGACAGTGTGATTCGAAAAGTTTTAATTCGCGTTTTTAAGGCTTTTTGTCCGGTCCATTCAACCCTAAACCTACAGTTTAAATACCAGCACACCTCTAAATGTTTTTCTTGAAGGTTGAACATTGAAAAAACACATATTGCTTCATATCTACTTTATCAAATTCATCCATAGCTTTCAACTTTCGTAGTTTAATTTATTCTTGGCGGTGAAAACATCGAATCCACTTACTCCAAATACCAACTTGCTTATTTCCTAAACATCTGTTGGAATTCTGAAGATCAAGAAAATGTGATCGAGGTTTCAGTTGTTGTTGGAGAACGCAGAGTTCTTCATCGATCCACAGGAGATAGACGAATTTATAAAGTCGGGAGTTGGTGCAGGAGCACACAATTCATGAGAACTTTGAAAATTGCAATTGAGAGTTGGTGCAACGGCATGCAATCGAGGATGGCTGTAGGAATTGCAATCAAGAGATCAGAAAGTATTAGTGGTAGTCATGTCTGACGGACTGTAAGTTTAAATTCATTTATAGTGGATTTTTTACTGGCAAAGTACCCAAAGTATTTACCCAGTTAGCGTTTCTCCTTGATCATTCTGTGTATTATTTACTGTTTTCACATAACTGCAGTAGTTCAACATATGACTATTGGATAGATTGATTAACTATGGAGAGATAATTAAAAGTGACTTGTTGCTTTTTAATTATTAGTTCTTTAATTTCGCATAATCACCTATTCGCCCCCTCTAGTTTTAATTTGGGTGGAACCTCGTAATTTCAATTGGTTTGGTATCAGAGCCACATTTCGATTCCTAGCCCATAAATTAATCTAGATGAGTCGGTCACTATTTGTGCCTCCATTATTTTACGAAAGCAACTATGCATATTGGAAGGTTCGAATGAGAACATTCCTTAAATCTTTAGATGAGCATATCTAGCTTAGTGTTGTGAATGGTTGGACTGCACCTAATTCTATGGTTAATAATGAAGTAATCCCCACTCCCATTGCTAATTGGACAAGAGCGAACTTAGATGAATGCAACGGAATAGTAAAGGGCTTCATGCTGTGTCTATAGATGAGTTTAAGAGAGTGTCGATGTGTGAAATTGTGAAAAAAGTTTGGAATATTTTAGAGACCACATACGAGGGAATCAAAACCGTTAAGAACTCTAAACTACAGATGTTAACCTCTAGGTTTGAAGAAATTAGAATGAAGGATAATGAATTCTATGTAAAGCTTAATGACATAGTAAACTCTATCTTCAACCTAGGTGAGAAAATCCTTAAGTCCAAAATAGTTCGAAAAGTCCTTAGATCCTTACCTGAGATGTTTAGACCTAAGATTACAGCTATTTAAGAGAGTAAGGATTTAGATACATTTAAGATAGAGGAATTTGTAGGATCACTTCAAACTTATGAATTCAACATATTCCAACCAAAGAAGGTTAAATCCATAGCCATGAACACCATTAGGGAAGAAGAGAGCGAGTCTATTGATGCTGAGACCTTTAGGGATGACGAAATAGCTTATTTCGTTAAGAAATTCCAAAAAGTGATGAGAAGTAGGAGAAAACCTCAAGAAATGAAAAATGGCATCCCTAGTAGATTCCTGAAAGATAAGCGTGATAAGAATAATCAATCCTATGACTTCTAGTAAGAAAACTCAGTCAGTTAGATGCCATGAGTGTCAGGGTTTTTGTCACTATATGAATGAATTTCCTAACTTTAAGAAGAATTTGAATAAAGGAAATGGTAAGGCATTAGTAGTGACTTTGACTGACGATGAATCAAATTCGAGTGTTCAGAGTAATACTTCTGACGGTGAGGATTAACAAAATTTATGGCTTTCACGTCTATAGCTAAGATTGAATCTGATAAGAAAAGTGAAAAGATGGAAAATGATGAACATAGTGAGAACTTTGAGGAAGACTCTGAGGATGAGACTAATATTCATGAGTCTTATCGACATCTATTTGAGGAGAGTCTTAAATTCAAGGTCAATAAAGTCGTACTAAAAAAGGTTTATGAACTTGAAATAGAGAGACAGATATTCATAGCTGACTTTCAGGACTCTATCCAAAATCTGAGTTAGTTGAAACTTGTTAATGAGAACTTAGAAGCTAAAGTTAAATCTTTAACGAGTGACCTAGAAAAATCTAATACTCAACTTCATTCCTTCTTGAGTGGTACTCAGAAATTCAATAATCTGTTAGAGATGAACAAGTCACTGGAAATAGACACGGTCTATGATACGTTTAAAATGGTAATACTACTACTAGCACATCCAAGACCACGCTTGTCCCAGCCACCAACAAAGTTAGGAATATTGCTAATCCTGAACCTAAGGACAAGAATGTTTTAGGATCAAGGCCTACTAGACAACTTAGGACTGATTGTCCTATAAATCAACGACAACCGTCATGTAGGTCTGAACTTAGGTTTATTCCCACTTGTCACAATTGTGGTACACTGGGATACATAATACCTAGGTGTCATAAACTTAATACTTGAAGTAGAAGTCGGGATATCTCGAGCAATGTTAACTTCCTCGCCAATCAGGTTAGGCACTTAACTGAGATGATTACTCAACTAACTATGATTACAATAGCTTCTAAGAAGGTTTAGATTAAGAAAAATGATCTTCTTAAGTCTAATGAACAATTGAATTTCTATGTAGCCTATGTTGTACTTAAAGCTCAAAATAATTCTATGTGGTATCTTGATAGTGCATATTTTAGATATATGTGTGGTAATAAAGCCTCTCTACTCTTGATGATTGGAATGGTTGTATGGTTACTTCTGAAGATGGGGCTACTATACCTATCCTAGGTAAAGGTACTGTTAATATATCTGGATTACCTATTATCTCAGATGTGCTGTATGTGAAAGGTTTAAAGTCCAACTTGTTAAGCATTAGCCAAATATGTGACGCTGATTTTGAGGTTAGTTTTGTCCAGAAAAGGTGTTGTGTATGATTCTATTGGTAACGTTGTCCTCGAAGGTGCAAGAACTTCTCACAATTGTTATGGAGTTCTTCCTAATTCCAACTATGTGTATAGCAGTGCCAAGATTGATGTGACTGAACTATGGCATCAATGCCATGGTCACATGAAATATAAGAATTTGTCTAAACTAGGTAAGAAGGAACTTATTAATAGTTTATCTAAGCTTGAAAAAATTGAAAACACTCTATGTGGACCATGTCAACAAGGTAAACAATTTAGAGAAAATCATAAACAAACTTCTAAAATCTTGACAAACAAGCCGCTAGAATTACTCCAAATGGACTTAATGGGACCCTCTAGGACTGAGAGTCTTGGTGGTAAATACTATATTTTGATTGTGGTAGATAATTTTTCTTGATATACATGGATTGAGCTGTTGAGAGAAAAATTTGAGGTATTCAGTCTTGTCATATCATTGTGCAAAAGGCTTAAAAATAAGAAAGACTTCACCATAACTAGAATTCATAGTGATCATGAGAAAGAGTTTGAAAAATCTAATCTTGAGAACTTCTGCCTGGAGGAAGGAATCCAGCATGAGTTCTCATTGCTGATCACTCCACAAAAAAATGGAGTAGTTGAGAGAAAAAATCGTGTGCTTCAAGAAATGGCCAGGACAATGCTTTATGGTAAGAGACTAACTATGCGTTTTTGGGGTGAAGCCATCAACATTGCGTATCACATAGTGAACAGGGTTTACTTTAGACCTAAAACTGATAAGACATAGTACGAGATCTGGAAAGGTAAAAGGCCTACTATCAAGTACTTTCGTGTGTTTGGCAACAAGTGCTATATTCTAAGAGATAGAGAGAATTTGGGCAAGTTTGACTCCATAAGTGATGAGAGAATTGTCCTAAGATATTCTATAAATAGTCGAGCTTATTAAGTATACAATTATCGTACTTGGGTTGTGATGGAGTCTATCAATGTCGTGATAGATGATGTTTGTAGTGAGGGTAAGATTGGGAAAAGTTAGATCACTCAACTGTAGATCCCATCACGGTAACTGAACCTGGAGAAACTTCAATTTCTGATCCCTCGCACGTTTCTAAAGGTCTAGATACATCCAATATGGAGTTCTCGCTTGAAGATAAAACTAAATCTCCTAGAGAACCTTCATCTAGCGTTAAGTCTAAACATCCTAAGATAAATATTATTGGCAATTTAGATGAAGGGATGAGACTTTGTAAGAGAGTTTTAAACAACCTGACATTTGCTAGTTATGTGTCTCATATTGATCCTAAGAAAGACGGAGATGCCCTTAGTGATGATTGTTGGGTAAATGCAATGTATGATGAGCTAAATCAGTTTGTGAGGAACAACGTATGTTATTTATTCCCTAGGCATGATGATTGTAATGTTATAGGTATTAAGTGGATATTTAAAAATAAAATCGATCATCAAGGTACCATAACTAGGAACAAGGCTAGGTTAGTTGTCCAAAGATATACTCAAGTTGAAGGAGTTGACTTTGATTAGACATTTGTCCCAGTAGCTCGACTTGAATCCATTAGAATTCTTCTGGTCGGTGCTTGCCCTTTAGGATTCAAATTATATCAAATGGACATCAAAAGTTCTTTCTCAAATGGATTACTTCAAGATGAAGCTTATATTGAACAACCTAAAAGATTTATTGACCCTAAATTTCCTCATTATGTCTATAAGCTAAATAAAGCTTTATATAGTCTTAAACAAGCTCTTGGTGGCATGATAGACTAACTGCATATCTCGTGGAACATGATTTTTCAAAAAGTGGTGCAAATAGAACTTTATTCATTAGACACATTAAGGAAACCATCATCGATTTATGTTGATGACATCATTTTTTGTTTTCCTATTGATTTTCTTGCTCATGAATTTGCTGAATGCATGAAACAAGAATTTGAGATGAGTATGGTTGGAAAATTAAATTACTTTCTTGATTTCCAAGTAAGATAAGCTGATGATGGGTTGTTCATATCTCAATCGAAGTATGCAAAAACCTTATCAAGCATTTTGGATTCAACAACAAAAAACATACTAGAACTCTCAATGAGCACTAGTGTCAAGTTGGGTCATGATCCTACAGATAAAAGTGTTGATCAAACACTACACATGAGTATGATTGGTAGTTTACTTTATCTAACTACAAATAGACCTGACATAGCTTTTAGTGTTGGAGTATGTGCGTGATTTCAGGCTAATCCTAAGGAATCTCACCTGAGCGCCGTGAGACATATTATTAGATATGTTAATGGAACTATAGACTATGGAATCCTGCACTCTCAGGATTCTAATCTTGACCTTGCTGGTTATTCCGATGTCGATTGGATTGGAAATGTCGATGATCGAAAAAGTACTTCCGGAGGCTGTTTTTATGTTGATACTAATCTTGTAGCTTGGATGAGTATGAAACAAAATTTTATCTCATTGTCTGTAGCAGAGGCCGAATATATAGCTGTAGGAAGTTACTACACTCAACTGCTTTAGATGAAGCAGATGTTGAGTGATTATAGAGTTGAACAAGGTACTATAACTGTATTTTGTGATAATACTAGTGCCATTAATATTTTTAAAAATCTCGTTCAACGCTCTCGAACCAAACATATTGATATACAACATCATTTTGTTCGAGAGCTTGTAGAGAACCGTGTTGTAACTTTTGAGCATATCTCTACAGAGAACCAATTAACTGACCTATTTACCAAACCATTGGATGGTATGCGATTTGAATCTCTTATGAAGGCTATTTGGTGTTTGTATACCTCTTTAAATAGGTACTTTGGTGTATGCTCGTGCTTTATCATTGAGTAACATTGACTTATGCATGCATCATATTTGTTTTTGTTTTTTTTTTTAGGAAGAAATCTCATGCATACTTTTTATTTTATTTTATTTTATTTATTATTCTTTGTGTGTTTGACATTTTTTGTGTATGCTTGGTGCATTAATACTTTAAAATAAAAATTACAAAAAATATGTATAATAAAAATAGAACATTGAAAAATAAAAATGCAGGAAATTGTTTTTACAGCATATTACATAATATACTTGATTTTGTTTGTTGTGATCAAGCATGAGTTGTAACATAGTTTCCATTTCTGGCTTAGGTTATTATGGAGTACTTAGTATATGTGTCTTCATGTACCATTTGTACTACACACACTATGATATTGTTAATGAGACCCAACCTTATGTGTGAGATTTGGAATGATAATCACATGTTAGTAAAGTGACTTTGAACTTGAATTGACCTTATTTATTAGACCTAAACTCAAGTCTATCACTGATAATAAAAGCTCAATGTCTTATGTTTTTATTTCTTTGGAGCCTATTTGACTCGAGTAATTAAGCCTGCGAGATTTCTCATAACCTGGTGCATATGGTCAACTGACTTGGATTAGTCAACTGTAAGCTAGCTACAGGGGTCATTTTAGTCGTTTAATAGAGAAGAGCCTACATTTAAGATTTGAAAAATAATAATGTGCTTAAAATATTGAAAGACGTGAAATTTAATAGAGAAGAGCCTGTATTTAAGATGTGAAAAATAATAATGGACTTAAAATATTGAAAGACGTGAAAATTGAATTTGCTTAAAGTTAGGGGGAGAAAAGAAAATATACATACAAAATGAGCTTTTCTTTATAAGTTCTAATGTGTTTTAAATTGTTTGACTTTCATAAGTAGATGAATATACTTATTGATAGCGATGTTTAGCATGTTCTTTCTCACAAATTTAAGGTTTGGAGTCCTACTTTCAAATGATTAGTGACACTTTACACATATGAGTTACTTATACAATTTACTCCATATTAGCTTGAACTAAGTATGAGGGGAGGTTTAATGTACATTGATTATACTTGTGCATGCTCACAACTGTATTTCTGATTTACTATATGTTAATGTTGTAAGTTTTTAATTATCAATCCTTTTGTTATTTGTGACAAAAAGTGAGAGTAGTCGTAGTTAGATATTAGGTTGACTGATATTATTATTATTATTATTATTATTATTATTATTATTATTATTATTATTATTATTATTTATTTTGACATTAACATTTTGATGTACTTAAAATATTTGATTCGGAGGTAAATGATATTGTTGTTTTAGCTAAATTAAGTTTTGATATTTAGTGATCTCAATTTTTTTGTTATGTTGGTTACATTGATATTGCATCTTAATTTAGCTAGTATAACTTATGATTAACTGTTTGAATTGTGTGTTTATCCATATTATTGTTTCACGTACTTTTACGCTAAGTATTTGAGTTGTCTATTTCAGGAAATAGATTAGACAAAGGAAAAGCACATTTCAACAATTGATTTTGGGAGTAGTAGTAGTTGTTGGGTATGTATTTTTATTACCTTGACTTTAGATTTGTAGCTTGTCATAGAATGCCAAGAGGGAGCTTGTTAAGTTTTATTGTAATTGGCAAGTTTGTGAACAAAAATGGCTAAAATTTATATAATGTAAAAGTCAAAGAGTATGTTTCAAAATGTATAAATTGAGTTGTATAGGTTCTAGGGTTCGAGTACGAAAGAAGAGAAAAACGGCGCTGCAATTTCGCTAGATCATAGCCATGTCTTCCCTTGAGCGGCAGAAACAGAAATATTGTCACTAGCCAGTCGCCTTTTCCTCGCTCGAGCAACAACCTATCGCTCGCCTATTGCTAAGCCCTCGCTCGAGCGATAGTGTTATCCAAAAAGTTTTAATTCGCGTTTTAAGGCTTTTTGTCCGGTCCATTCAACCATAAACCTACAGTTTAAATACCAGCACACCTCTAAACGTTTTTCTTGAAGGTTGAACATTGAGAGAACACATATTGCTTCATATCCACTTCATCAAATTCATCAATAGCTTTCAACCTTCGTAGTTAGATTTGTTCTTGGCAGTGAAAACATCGAATCTATTTAATCCAAATACCAAAATGCTTATTTCCTAAACATCTGTCAAAATTCTGAAGATTAAGGGAAGGTGACTGGAGTTCCAGTTGTTGGAGAATACGAAATTCTTCGTTAATCTACAGAAGATAGACGAATTCATAAAGTCGGGAGAGGTGTAGGGGCATGCAATTGAGGAGGGCTGTAGGAATTGTAGTCAGGATGTCAGAAAGTATTAGTGGTATTCGTGTCTGACGGACTGTAAGTTTAAATTCGTTTATAGTGAATTTTTGACTGCAAAGTGCCCAAAATATTTACCCAGTTGGCATTTTTCCGTTGTCATTCTGTGTATTATTTAATGTTTTCATATAACTGCATTAGTTCAACATAGGGAAATTGGATAGATTGATTAACCATTTAGAGATAATTAAAAGTGACTTGTTGCTATTTAATTATTAGTTCTTTAATTCCGCATAATCACCTATTCCCCCCCCCCCCTCTAGATGTAATTTGGGTCGAACCTCGTAATTTCAGATACGAGGTTATTTCACCCTGTAGAGCAGTTGTTAGACAATGGAGAACTGTTTACCGTCCTCATGGTAAATGAATTCAGAACCTCGATTTCTAAAGATTCGAATTAAAAGTTTGGAGCCTAAATTATTCGAAGTTTTATGTTCGGTAGAATTAAGCTAGAATACATAGAATATTTTTCTAGTCATTGTGGAAAAGACAAGTTAAAATAATATACATGTGGCCATCTCTAATAGCCTATCGAATCACATTCACTACAAAAAAATTGTGATTTTACGACATACAAAAAGCTGTCGCAATTAGTGATTTAAAGCGACACATATTTAAAGTTTGTCATGAAGATTTTGGTGAAAAAAGTAAGTATCAAAAATATAAGGCAACATAAAAGTTGATGTGACACGTGAGATGTCACTACAAATAATAAAAGTCTGTAGTAAAAAACACAAGGGAAGAAAGGCGATTATTTTTTGGTGCAAAACTTATGGCGAAAAGCTTTTAATTCTTGCAACAAAATTACTTTTTGCGATAAGGAATATCTGTTGCTAAAAA